>NWSH02000601.1:565188-579361 GCA_002382865.2 Heliothis virescens
ACAAGTTCATTTTTTGCTTTTGATATTGAAATAAAGCACTCTCCAAGCTTTGTTTTCCTTGACATTAAATAAACCATACCACTCTTTCCAATAGGTGAAAATCTAACAAGAGTTTTACTTGAAGCAAAGCGCGCGGGATTTGAGCGCAAACTTTTGCATGTGGTAGGTGGAAAAGACCTCGATAGTTGCATCGCGGAGCTACAAGAGCTGCCGTAGCTACCCCCTACATAAAGGCTCATCGTGGGAAAACGGTCATCAAATCTAAAAAGCATTTATTCAAAGGTAGGCTGAAAACCAGCACTTTTCGATCATCAAAATTACATGAGATAGCCCGAAAAACCCCGCCCTTCACCAGCTTCCTATGTATTTTGCTGGGAAGGAGAAAAGTGGCGCCAACAAACTCCCCAAGCTTACACATGCTGTCTGTTATCACAGCTAAGTATAAACGTTTTCGTCGCATAGCTTACATAGCAATCTCCGGTGGAAATAACCCAGCCTTATATTCAAGAAAACAGGTACGTGTTTGTTGAGCCTTCATAAACAATACCAGTGGCTAATGTTTATAATATTCATAACTAGGAGGTAACGCCAGTGTATGCACAAATTATGAGCCGTATGGAGTATTGTCGGCGCCACAGAGTGAACGGCGGGGCCGGGTCGCGTTCAGTATTCGTGTGACAAAGGCCAAGCATTAGAGTTTCAGCAGTGTCTTTGCATTACAGAAAATTATACATAAAAATTGACGTGTTTTCTGAAAGGGTTTTCATTCCCCTGGCTAACAGGAGTAAGGAAAAGACCTATTTATATTTTGTTAAGCATAGAGTTTCCCATTTTACGAGTTTGAGAGATGGTATAAGTCTCTACACCGAAAGTGTCTTATGTGTAGGGTGATATGTGGTCACTAAACTAGCTCAGGTCACACTCCCAAACATTGGCGGTAAGATTAATCTCCAGACAATAGGACCAATGCGCATAGTCGGATGATGACTTATAAAGTTACTACAGTTGCGTAATTTTAAACCGACTTCAACAAAAAGGAGGGAGGTTCTCAATTCGGGCCGGTATATTTTCTTTTTTTTTTTTTTTTTATGTATGTACACCATGTACTCCAAAACAGGTTCCCCTGAAAACCTGATAATAACGTAGATTACTTTTTTGTCATTGCTACTGGATATCTTCGTAATTGGTTCCCATAAATTTTATGCAACGAAGGTGAGGCCCGTTAGTGTTTTCATCCTTTAGGAGCATTTTTCTAAAAAGAATATACCGTGGTAAATTCACCGAGGAATAAGATCTGATACACAGAAGCCGAAGTGAAGGCGGTAACCGTGTTATCAGAATGTGCTATGCCTAGGCAGTTAAAATCCTTACCGATTAACTGCATAAAACCCTCCAAGGACTAGATACTCCCAAGTATCAATTAAGAAAATAAAACTACTAGTTAATAAAAACCGACTTCAAAACTAAAAAAGTAAAATAATAAGAAATAGTGTTTAATTAAAAATAATTAGGGTTTGATGTCTATAGGTTATGCAAGTAAGAAATCAATTTATGAATACTAACGTTAAATAACGAGACTATGGCGCAGTCACGAAACATCATAACCTATTATCTTTAATAAACTTTTCTTTCTATTTCTAACTTTTTAGTTTGGAAGTCTGGTTTTTTTTTTAGGGTTCTCGTACAATATAAAAAGTGGCTAAAAATAACGGGACCTTATTACTATAAGACTTCGTTGTCGTCTGTCTGTCTGTCTCCACGCTTGTATCTCACGAACCGTGATAGCTAGAAAGCTGTAAATAAATTTCACAAATGTTGTATTATTACTTGTTGCCGTCATAAAATAACAATCTCTCGAAAAAACTAAAAAATGGAATAACTTAAAAATAAATGAAGCGGGCATGGGATACGGATACCCTCCGTGGCGTCGAGTCCAATCTAGGCAATGAGCCTCTGGTAAATTAATTTGATGAGAAACCCACGACCTCATAGAAAAGAGTTGTATATATCCCACCAATTTCCCGACTTTCGTAGTCAAGCTAGGTCCGGATTCACGCCAATCCTATCCCTCTCTGTATGCAAGACAACAGGCACTGGCTCGCGGCACTGGACAATAAAAAGGCTGATTCCATGACACCCAAATTAAATCCATAAGTCCGAGCTCGCCAAATTATATCTAAAACAAGTAGGTAGAATCATTAAAACCACTGTCCACAACTTAGATCTCAGTCCACTGGACAAACACCATATGTATTTCACTGCATACCATGCCTGACACTAATAAATCGCTTCATTGCTAGTCAAGACAAATTGTTTGACCACGCTAATTAACAAAATCAATAGCATGCGTCTGTGAGTCACTGATATTATTACTCGCAAGAAACTTCTATACACTCCTACAAACCCATGAAATCTTTATCAATAAATAAACTATCAATATTATGTAGGTCTAATAGCTTAAAGTTCCTGTTTAGATTGACATGAGTAGAATTTTATACGTTTCTAACGGCTTAGTATGAGCTAAAATATTAATTTCTGCGTTTAGTATTATACTCGTGTTTCAATTTTAAATGAATCATTGATCTCTGATACTAGTTGTTTTCTCACGTCCCGGGGAACTTCTTTTCTCGTACCCGGACAAAATATAGCCTATGTTACTCGAGCTTAGTCTAGTTACAACAATGAGAGAAAAAATCGAAATCGGTTCAGTCGTTTCGGAGGATATTATAAGGCTACTCAAATTCCAAACTCCAAATTGACCCCGAAACTTCAACACCAGTTAGAATAAATAATCGTCTCCGTATTAATATAATCTGCAAAGTATTTTCGTGTTTTGTCTCAGACCGCTAATTATATCTGTTCGTGAATAGGTGAACGAAAACGGCGAAATACAAACGCTATACACTGCAGAAATGGCAAAGGAGTTCACCTGCATCAAAAACCCTGTGTACAAGCTAGATAAATCTTAATATCCTACATTAGCAGCATACTCTATTACTAATAAAAATATCACGGACCATATAATCTCTTGCAGGTTTATTATAATCAAAGCTTATCTTAATCATGTAAAAATAAAAGTATTGTATCAGCTTAAATAACAAAGAACATTGTTTTATTAATTTCAATTCATTTCCAGATAAACGAAAACTGCCCATCCATATGTCTGAATTCAATAATCTATTTTATCTGTCGATATTGGCTATAAGAAAAGATATGAAATTGTATCGTCACTTAAAATGGAAGTAACTCAAAAATTCCCCAATCTCTTATTTAATGCAACACGTAGCAGCAGATAGGTTATGCAGAAGACGCGTACGGGAATAAGATTAAAAAATATATGTTCTTCTCTAAGAAGGCCCATTGAATGTTCACCTTTTCTTAATCGTAAAAAAATGCGTAGGTCTGACTTTTCTAAAGACTAAATAATGAAACAAGATGATAGAGCGTGGGTGTTGTGGCCCAGGTTCACAGTGAATTCCAGATAAAAGTTCCCAGAATTAAGCAACTGAAACTAATCTCTTTTCTCAGGATGACAGAACACTGCCATAGAATAAGTAGTTAAAAAATTAAAAAGCAAACATTCTCTCTGGCAGCTAATCTGTCTGATTAGTTTCTCTAGAACGCTAAGTTAAACCGCTAAATCATTAAGATTGTAAACTCTAAAATAGAATCTTCGTCAATTATTGGAAGAACACAAGCAAGGAGAATTAGGTTTACACTGCGGAGTTAAATCAGCCGATGGTCATATAATTCGCATCAATAAATACTCCAGTTTATCAATAATCCACCCATAACATTGACACGTTGAGTTCTGTGTTTATAGGGAAAATATATTTACCTCGGATTAGACCAAACGCAGATTGTTTATTGTTTGCCTATTATTTGTGGCAAATTAGAACAATGCAAAAGAGCAATGGGAAGTAGGTGTCCTAGGTGTATGACAATTTCCAAGGATTTATTGGTGTTATTTTGGTGGAAAAAAATGATGTTCACACTGAAAAAGTAATAAATAAATATACCCCGCCTAGTTTTGTAGTAAAGATTGTTTTTAGGACAAGTTATTATAGAGTTTAGTGTTACGTGAAGTCCTCATTCTCGTCAGGACATATTAAAGTCACTAATTATAAACATGAAATAAAAAAAGATGAAGTTATTAGTAGGATCTGAATTGATGTCGACTTCCAGATATTCAATGTTATGGATATAATAAGTTTAGAAATCTCTTTTCAACTTAAATCTGACTACTCCTCGATAGACATAAACACTAAACTATATTACTTGTTCTACTACCTGACTGGTTTTACACAGTATGTAACAACCACTTTATTATTTTTTGTACCACCGATAAAGTAAAACACACCCTTAAAAAATCTGCCAAAATATTGGCGAGTGAGCGACCTTAGGACACCTATCTCTTTCATTGTTTGCGTAATGTTTAACATAATTTGCGTCAGCAAATTAAGTGAGCCAAACTAATATAAACATAGTTCTGCTTGCCGTTAACTATACTTCGATCGAGGCAGAAATAATTTATTATCTTTCCCTATAAATACGAAGCAGAACTCAAGTGTACATAATGTTATGGTTGGAATTAATGATAAACTGGAAAGAATGATGGAATTTATTACCAATCGGCTGATTTACTCCGACGTGTTAATCTAAAATTAACCGCCTAAATGGTTGTGTTATTACCACACTAGGAGAAAGACAAAGTTACTTTGAAGTTTTACATACAATTAAGGAGCTCATGTTATACAAAGTTCATAGGCACCTATAATAACAGGACATAGATACTGCCCGTGGATTGTTGCTTTTAATTATAACTAACTTTACTATAGGCAGTGTTCGTTCATCGTAGAATAAAAGGAAAGTATCCAGTATGATAATCTAATCTAGCTATCCTTTATCTGTGAAAGCCTGTTGGAACCGCTAAGCTACCCAGTTAAATCATCCATTTTCCTTCTTATCATTCTCTTTGTAAATTTCCTAGCATTTTCTTACTTAAGTATACAGGCCATCATGGTCTTCTTCTCTTAGAGACAGAAATATATGTTATCTATTCCCGTTACTCTGGGCCGTTCGCAATAAAACCTATCTGTTGCGTTTTGGCTTATTATGAGATTGGTAATTTTGAATTAAACGTTCATTAAGTGACGTCAAATTCTATCTCTTTATTAGCCAATCGACAGAATAGATAAGATTATTGGGAATTCCAGGCATTTGATCAGATTTTCGTTAACAATGAATGAAATTATAAAATATAAGCGGTAATTAACGGAACAATACTATTTATTTACATGAAAATTAGGTGAAAATATCCAGTAAAACGCTGCACATGATATGGTCCGTGACTTTTAGTAAATTAAGGAGCATGCTTATTTTAATGTAGGTTTATAAATTAAGAAATTTGACTAGAGCGTACAACCTTTGTTGCCAATTATCTGTTGCACTTTTTTCGAAAGTTAGCCGTTGTAAGGTTATTTCAAAATCTAGACAAGATTAGGAGCGGTCGAGCAAACAACCGAAAATCTTCAGCTTAATTAAGATACGGAACGATTTATTTATTTGTAGCCTACCTCACGGAACGACTGACCGATTTGATTTTCATTGTTGTAAAAAAACTAGACTAGCTCCAGTAACATAAGGCTATTATTTTAATCCGGGTACGAGAAAAGAAGTTCCCCGCCTGGACAGTGAGAACAATCATACTCAGTATGCAGAGCGGATCAAAGGATTCATTTAAATTAGAAACACGAGTGATATTGTATACTAAACTCAGGAGAATTAATATTTTAGCTCAAAGAATACAGAGGCGTATAGAATAACGAATATATTAAAAATTCTACTTCATCCATTCTAATAAAAGGATAAATAAGCGTAAGCCTACTAATAAGTTTATTTAATACGATCCATGTTCTGTAGGAGGTTGACTGAACATATGAGTTAAATATTATCGAGTATGAACTACACAGCGCATTGCATTGCACACTGGTAATCAGAAGGATAAAGTAAACGGACAAATTGTTACCACTAGCATAAAGAGGGAACTTTAATGGCCTAAGGGTGGTATGCAGGAAATAATTGTGTTTCCAGATACTGAGATCTAGTTGTTTGGCCATTGATTTTTAATGCCATACCTATCTGTTGTAGATATTAAAATTGGGCAGTTGCTTATGGTAAATCCCGTTCAATTATCTATGCCGTGCCGTTTATTGTCCCCAGTGCAGGACACAGGCCTGTTTTCATACAGGAGGATGAGCTAATCACCTAGCTTGCTAGAAGCGCGAATTGGTGGTTTCAACTTCTAGAGTCATGGGTTTTCATAAAAATAAAAAAACCGGCCAAATGCTAGTTGGACTCGCGCATGAAGGGTTCCGATCCCATGCCCCTTCATAATATTTTTTGTATATCATTTTATAGTTTTTGGTGTTATAGCAGGCAACTCCAAGAATACAACATTAGTCGAAAATAATATCAGCTGTTTATCATAGCTATCACGGTTAGGTGAGAAATACACGTGGAGACAGGACCAAGACAAGACCGAATCAACCGAATAGCTTAGACGTAAGTAGAAGTGTCCCGTTGTAATCCTGCTTAATATTAGTACGAGAAAACCCTTATAAAAATAAACGACTTCAAAATAACTAATAAAGTAAAAAATAAAAAGTTATTTAAAATTAATAGGTTTGTATCGCGGTGCCTAGTTCACTACGTTAGTTATTAATATTGACTTACTTGCAACCCGACATCAAAAACCTATTATAATTTAATAAAACTTTTATTTTTTTACGTTTCTTAGTTTTGAAGTCGGTTATTTTTTAACGTAGTTAATTTTTTTATTATTCTACCAGACCTTTTAAAGTATTAGTTCTTGAGCGTTTTAATCAGTGAATATAGTAAATATTATAACCTGGATGACTAAATAACAGGGCTTTCACCGGCCCCGTTTAAATCCAAGTCAATAACCACCGTAAATTACCATATTTACATAGGTAATCTTTTTTAGAAAAAAAACTGCTCCCCTTATAAAAATGGAGACAAACTAACGGGTTTCCCCTACCTGAAAAATATTAATAGGGACCAAATTCGAAGCTCATTCCGATCTATATAACATAAAAAAAATTACGTAAATCGGTTCAGAAAACCCTCGGGAGTATATCGGAAGTGGTACAAAATACCACCACAAAAAAAAAAAAAATTTAAAAATAGAAAACTAAGAAAATATACCGGCCGAATTGAGAACCTCCTCCTTTTTGTTGAAGTCGGTTAAAAATTACGCAACTGTAGTAACTTATAAAGTCATCATCCGACTATGCCATTGGTCCTATTGTCTGGAGTTAATCTTAAACCAATGTGGTCCTGGATTTGATGCCACATTCACCTACACATAGACATTTCGTGTAGAATTTCCTCCTCATCGTAAATATCTGACAAAATAAGGTCTTTCTTACCTTTGCCAGGATGAAAACCTTTCAGAAAACACGGTCAATTTTTATGTATAATTTTTCTGTAATGCAAAGAAACTGCTGAAACTCCTAAATGCTTGGCTTTGTCACACGCATACATGTAACGCGACCCGGCGCCGTTCACTCGTGGCGCCGACAATACTCCATACGGCCTCATATTTGTGCATACAATGCGTTACCTCCTAGTTATGAATATTATAAACATTAGCCACTGGTATTGTTATCGAAGGCTCAACAACACGTACCTGTTTCCTTGAATATAAGGCTGGTTTTCCACCGGAGATGTGCTATGTAGCTATGCGACGAAAACGTTATAACTTAGCTGTGATAACAGACAGACATGTGTAGCTGGGGAGTTTGTTGCGCCACTTCTCCTTCCCAGCAAAATACATAGGAAGTGGTGAAGGGCGGGGTTTTTCGGGCTATCTCATGTAATTTTGATGATCGAAAAGTGCTGTTTTCAGCCTACTTTGAATAAATGCTTTTAGATTTGATGACCGTTTCCACGATGAGCTATGTAGGGGTAGCTACGCAGCTGTAGCTCCGCGATGCACTATCGAGGTCTTTTCCACCTCACCACATGCAAAAGTTTGCGCTCAAATCCCGCGGCGCTGCTTCAAGTAAATCTCTTGTAGATTTCACCTATTAGGAAAGAGTGGTATGGTTTATTTATGGTCAAGGAAACAAAGCTTGAGAGTGCTTTATTTCATATCAACAAGCAAAAATGAACTTAGTGGTCAGACGGGAATGGCCGAGATAGTATGCCGAGATTCATATCTCCTCCATAGCACGCATCCTTCCATATAAAAAATATTGCTGAATATAATTTATTTTCTCCAGTGCTATACTTTGAACAGCAATTAATATGATTGGTGAATATCAAACGCACTTACTGATGCGGTGGAAAAGCAGCCTTAGAATGTTATTTTTATTAATTTGCCTATTATTGTCTGCGTGGGAAAGTATTAATTTATTGAAGGGTTTTCATAGGCGAGAGAAAATGTGTAATTAATGTTAATGCTCAACAAACTTGCCATTATTTAAACTTGATGTTATTATGGCTGCTTAAAAATATTCTCATCATTCAACTGTCATCAAATAAGTGCTTTGAACTCCGGAATCACAAAAATAAACAGTCTTTAGTCTTCTCGTTAATACCAAAATAATGCATTTTTGCACGGAGTTAACATTTTATAAGATGGTTAAAATTTAATAAAAAGACAGCCCCTCAAAGGCTCACATGTCACCACTTTCTTTGTTTTGGCTAGGAAGAAGTGGCGCAACATACTCCGTAGCAACACATGTGTGACTATAGGTTTGAAGAATATTTATACAAGGCTGAACTATAAGTTTTTCTACTAAACCCTTACCTGGACAATAGGAGAATCAATTCCTCCGCTTCAACAATCTTGTTCACCTAAATACCTCTTACCTTCCAGCATCATGTGCATCAGCGTTAGACCCTGGCGACAAAGCGCCCTGGGACCTGGTAGTGAACTGTGCGGGAGAGACCCGGGTAGGCCAGACAGAGGCGGTCTACTCCGAAGGTCTTTACACCCTAAGCACCAATGTAGCCCGCCAGTGCACCAAGCTGAAGGTCGGGAGACTGGTGGAGATATCCAGTGGACAGATGCATAGCAGTGATAAGGTGAGATTTGTTTTAGTTAATTTTCCGTATTTTAGTTTGTAGTGTTGGTAAATCCATGGAAACACCATAAAACTATGTGTTATGGCGTGTCTATGTAATTCAAAATTGACATGAAGAATTAAAGGGGGGACACCATAAAACTGTGTGTTTGTGGCGTGCCTGTGTAATTCAAAATTGACATGAAGAATTTAAGGGGTTTTCTATGGAAAAATAAAGTATCTTTAGAAAAGCTTCTATGTAAAAAGGCTTCAATTTTTTTTATTATCAATCAAGTAACAATTACTCACTTCTATATGCCTGTTCAATACTCATAGCAAGCGAGTCCAAGAGTAATATCACCCATATATCGACTAACAAAATTAATACAACCATCCAACAAAATTGATAAGCTCAGCCTACATACTGCCAGACTATTAATGAATAAATTTCATTAACGATGCCAATAAAAGCTGGCGTACGAAGCTGTGTCGATACGCACTTATCGGAGAGCGATAATTGGCGCAAAGTTCCGGTCCCGCTCGTCAAACTGGTCCCCTGGTGACATTGGACCGGTGACGTCATTGAGCTGATCGGTTTGGGTGACGTCATCGATGAAAGTACATGTGTAGTCTATATGAATTTCGTTTTTATTGTTAGATGTATAAGACCTTTTGTACATGACACCGTAGCGGTTGAGCGAATGTCGTAAAAGTTAGAACCGTATTTTACCATGTAGCCATTTTTTTTCTAAAGCTTCCAGCTTTATTTAACTAAAAACTGACTTAATATAACTTATCGGAAATCTTTTCTTAGTACTACCGCCTTACCTTCGCTTTTATGGCAATTAAGTTACATCCCGATATGTCTAGACAATTTGTGAACCTGACTGTAACCACAAGTTGCCTTGACATGTCAATAAAAAATGTCGCACTGTGTTTTCGAAACCCTCTTTCTCGATCATCTTCGACCACCATAGCTAAAATAATTCAATAAAAACCTTTTCAATATCTATATATCTATATCTATCTATCTATACATATAATAAAACAGTAAAAAAATCGTGTCTGTACATTTCATATTTTTACAAAACAAAATATGTAGGGTTATTAGAAATTGAAAGAAGAGTAAGAATTCGAAAAAAAATTTTTGTCTGTTTGTATGTTTGAATGTTTGTTTGTTTGTTTGTTTGTCTGTTTGCACACGCTAATCTCAGGATCCACTGGACGGATTTAGATTAGAAACTTGGCAGACATATAGCTTATATATCAGAATAACATATAGGCTATATTTTTTTTGGAAATTCGTTGAAAAGGGGGGTAAAAAGGAGGGGGTAAGTTAGTATGAAACTCCGTCAGTTTTGAAGCTAATTCGATTAAAATTAATATTTGGCTATTTGGTTAGAAATTAAGAATGACGCAATAAGGATTTTTGGAAATTCTGCCTTAACGGGGGTGAAAAAGGGGGGGTATGTATCTATGAAACTCCGTCAGTTTTTAGGCTAAATCGACTGTTTCTGCCCTTCGTTTTGTGACGGTGTCGCTGTTTTTCACACGGACAGCTTTATGTAGCTTTCTCGCGCGTAACTAGCTCCGATAAGTGTTCACTTTTACCGATAGATGGCGTTGTCCATACATTCTAAAACGGCAGTCAATGCAATGCAATGGTATGGTATGATAAGTCTGAAACATTTCGAATCATCTTGCGCAACCCGTCGTTTCCCCGGGCTCTTAGAATTCGACATCAGACGTTTAAGATCTTTCATTTTGACGACCCGTTATCGCTGGCATAAGCGACATGTTCCGCGTACGAAGTCGCGGGCAGAAGCTAGTTTATTATATTGATGATCCCGTTGGCGACATTGTTACTAGGTCACACTCTCAAATTGATGGTCCCGGGTTCGATTCACGGTACGTACGATCAACACGATCAACGACTGTGGTCTGGGTGGTAAAATAATATGCATTTATAACTATGCCCATATATTTGTGAGTAGGTATATGTGGTATCAGCTGTGTTAGCGCCCATAAATATAAGCGAATCAATAGTTTACCATGGGACTTATCGACCATGTGTAAAAGGTTGCATTATTATTTATTTTAGCCACAAAAGGAAGAGTGCGCAGTAGAACCATGGACCACCGAGGCTAAGATGAAGAGCAAGGTGGAGAAGGAACTCAAGAACTTGGGGTCTGAGCTCAACTATACCATCATCAGGCCAGCCATCGTGTATGGGGTCGGCGATAGGAGGAGTTTGAGTGAGTTTACTATCTTCTTGTAATAACTAGCTATTTCACCCGCGTCTCGAATAAATGTTAGCCCTTGTCGCCCGGCGATAATGTAGCTTACTAACAGTGAAATAATTGTTCAAATCGGCTCTGAGCCGTACAAAGAAAAATGTTTCCTTTACTATACTAGTCGGGTAAAGATTATATCACACATTGTTAAACCGAAAGTTTATGAGGTATATTTTTGCTACTTCACGTTCAATCGGTAGCTTTAATGAAACTTTTAAAGCCGCAAGTGGAAACGTAGGTTACGCTTATCTGAGGGACTACGATAAGAATATAACACCAATTAAAAATTGAGTAACATTTCCGCACTCGGCTAAATTACAAAAATATCATTACAAAGAAGCGGGATAGTACTTATACTATTAATGATATTTTAGGATATACAAAACGGTCATGACGTCATAAACGAGTGTCACATAAAAAACTTATCTACAAAGAAATTACTATACCGTCTCGTTGTCAGTTTGTTCGTTAAACTGCAGAATGGTGTGAATTAGTGTCATGGTTCGTAATTAATGTTAAAAGTCTTCTAATCTGCCCGTTATGAAGGAAAGTGGATTATTACGGACAATTTAACGTACACCGTTTTCTGTTAGACAGTTTTATACCGTACAATGTACATAATTATGTATTTACCGTTTTATACTTGTAGACTTTGTTAACATCAGTTAAAGTTAGAAAAAATGCGAACTGGAGGCGCTTTTTGTACGAAAATAATCTACATGTAATTCAAAGATTATTTAGATTATTATCAACTAGCTACCGGATAAAAGGTACCCTTTATGTTATTCTGGAATAAAGCGGTAGCTGCCTTTATTCTGATACATAAGTTCCATCAAAATTCATCGAATAGTTTTAGCGTAAAATAAAAACAAGCATACACCCTTACAAACTTTCCCATTTATAATATTAGTGGAATTAACCTAATTGCAACAGATAGTCTGTCTGTTCTTTCATTTTCACAAATTTTCTGTTACATATCTCATTAGCAGTATACAAATATAACAATCGGTTTTAATTTTTTTGTAAAATGATATTTATTTTTAGCTTTTTCTAGTCAGATAAAAAAACAACATGAACATAACCAATTTTCAGCACCACGCCTCCTCTACGGCGGCATCTACAAGCACTTGAACGAGACAATGAAGCTCCTCTGGACAGCTGACCTAAAGATGAACACAGTCCACGTCCGTGACGTGTGTCGCGCCATCTGGTGCCTCGGCACGCGGCCCGACACCAACCGCGCTGTGTACAACGTGGTGGACGAGGCTGATAGCACCCAGGGATCGCTTGCTGAACTCGTCGCTGATATATTCAAGATCAACCATGATTATTATGGCACTGCTATTTCTACGTTGGCTAAGGTAGCTTTTATATTTTACAGACTTTTTTTTCAAAATTTTTTTACTTTAAATGTTTTTGGAAGAATATCAAACCAACTCGCATTGAGTAAGCGTGGTGATTAGGACTCAATCCTTCTTTATGTGAGAAGAGGCCTGAGCAGGCCTAGTAGTGGGACGATAAATGATGATGATGAAAAATATCATACTTTTCATACTACTACAATAAAATTGTGTCATCACAAACTTCTATGAACTAATAAGTTACTTTCTTTGTGTCTTGTAAGACAAAAACTATTAACCTCTGGAATCTTCGAGATAATGTTCTAGGTTCGAGATAATGTTCTAGCTATCTGACACATAATGCCATAGAAAAGTAGTCAACATTAAAAGCATTTCTATAGCATTATCTGTCAGATAGTTAACAAAAAATGTATCTGGAACCTCTGAAATTGCCCCAAACATACCTAAAACCTAAAGTAATTCGTAACTCTAAAAATTATTTATCCAGGACTCATAGGGTAATCTGAGTAAATCGATCAAATAAATCTATTACCTTAATAAACATTTTAATTAACCCTTAAATACCTCGACTTCTATACATTGTTCCAACATTTAAATTAACCCTTCTACAGAACGACATAGCATCAGTAGCCGAAGAAGCGAACGACAAGCACCTGACGGCTTGGGCGGACGTGTGCCGCAAGTACTCCCTGCAGCACACGCCGCTGGAGCCCTCCGCCGGCGCCGAGCTGCTGCTCAACCGGCAGCTGTGTCTGGACGGCAGCAAGGTGCGCCAGATACTGCCGTTGGACGTGCCCAGGCCGACCGTCGATAATTTGAAAGAGGTGAGTGTTTTTTTTAATTTTATCAAGGTCTAGCTTTCGCCAGCGGTTTCACCCGCGTCCCGTGGGAACTACTCGGCGCACCCGGATAAAAGTAGCCTATAGCCTTCCTCGATAAATAGGCTATCTAACACTGAAATATTTTTTCAAATCGGACCTATAGTTCCTGAGATTAGCGCGTTCAAACAAACAAACAAACTCTTCAGCTTTATAATATTATTATAGACTAGCTTCTGCCCGCGACTTCGTACGCGGATCATGTCGGTTATGCCAGCGACAACGGGGTTGTCAAAATCAAAGATCTGAAGCATCTGATGTCGTATTCTAAGAGCCCGGTAGCGACTGAATACGCGAGGCGATTCAGAACTTTCATTTTTGTAAGTCAACCCACCAGACTAAACAAATTTTGCTAAGACATCATTCCTAAACGTGTTATAGTAGGTACAGCTGGGCTCTTGAAGTTCTTCAAATTAAATATCTCAGCAGAAAAATTTCATCACGTGGATAAATTTTTACAATGGCACCATTCTTGTATCTCTTATAGTTTAGCTCGTCTGTTGCGGTTCTGCATCAGGTAAACACATCAAAAACATAGGACTTTCATA
>NWSH02000601.1:590387-602669 GCA_002382865.2 Heliothis virescens
ATTCCTTAGTCTGCCTAAAAGATTTTGATGTGGGTGGGCAATATAAATGGAAAGGATAGAGATGCCTTCAATTTTCGCTGCGACTATGTTCATTTCACCATCCAGGACAGAAAGAGGCAGGGTCGAGNGTACATTGCCAATGAAACGATGGCGCCAACTCTACAGAACAGAATGTGAGATCTACACAACTCTTCTGCTGTCCAGGAAGGGATCTACGGGTAGGGCAACCATCATTCAAGATGCAGAGGTTTAGATCATCGAGGATTTCTACTAAACCTTCCCCAAACGAATCACAACGGTTGGAGCCCCATCTAAAGTGGTGGCAGTTAAAATCTCCCATAACCAACATAGGCCCATCTATACTATTAAGGATATTCCTTAGTCTGCCTAAAAGATTTTGATGTGGGTGGGCAATATAAATGGAAAGGATAGAGATCCCTTCAATTTTCGCTGCGACTATGTTCATATCACCATCCAGGACAGAAAGAGGCAGGGTCGAAAGCGGGACTTTATTATTGATGAAGAGAGCCGACCCTCCATATCCATCAGACCTATCACATCTCAAAATATTAAATTGTGGAATGCGAAAGCTGAGACTTGGGGTAAGCCAAGTTTCAGCTATTGAACAAGCCAAGGGCTTGTATTTATTGAGTAAGAATATGAGGTCGTGCTTCTTATGAAACACGCTCCTCACATTCCACTGCAGGAATACTGTTTGGCGTGGAGCCATTTTTAATGCTTAATAAAAGAGTGACAAGTTGATGGGCGACGTTGGACGGTATTTGGGAATTATTAGATGTAAATGTAGAAAGAACTTTAATGAGAATTTCGATTAAAGAGGATATGTTATNATAGAGATCCCTTCAATTTTCGCTGCGACTATGTTCATATCACCATCCAGGACAGAAAGAGGCAGGGTCGAAAGCGGGACTTTATTATTGATGAAGAGAGCCGACCCTCCATATCCATCAGACCTATCACATCTCAAAATATTAAATTGTGGAATGCGAAAGCTGAGACTTGGGGTAAGCCAAGTTTCAGCTATTGAACAAGCCAAGGGCTTGTATTTATTGAGTAAGAATATGAGGTCGTGCTTCTTATGAAACACGCTCCTCACATTCCACTGCAGGAATACTGTTTGGCGTGGAGCCATTTTTAATACTTAATAAAAGAGTAACAAGTTGATGGGCGACGTTGGACGGTATTTGGGAATTATTAGAGGTAAATGTAGAAAGAACTTTAATGAGAATTTCAATTAAAGAAGATATGTTATTGGAGTCTGCAAAAGGGTTGTTAAGCGCGCAGCCATCAGGCTGTGAAGGTAAGGGGGAGTTGATGATGCGCTGATGAGCAGCTTTGTCATAAGAGGGTGAGAGAGGTGCGTGGGTCTTTGGCTTTAGAAATACTGTTTTGCGATATGACTGAGAACTAGTTGTTGATTTAGCAGCATTCGCATAACTGCGGGAAACAGATGGAACAGTTTTGCTGACCTCAGCATATGACAAAGACTTCTCAGCCATAATGGTCTTTATGGCTTTCTGTCTACCAAGCTCCGGGCATGACTTGCTGTTAGCAAAGTGATTACCAGAGCAAAGCACACAGAAGGCCTCGCTCTCAGAAATGCTGCAACCATCACCGGGGTGATCATGGCCGCATTTACTGCAGCGTGGTTTAGACCTACAAACAGACTCGATATGACCGAACCTACAGCACTTGCGGCACTGGATGGTGGGGTAAACATATTGGGAAACTGGCAGGGATGTGTAGCAGCAAAATACTCTGCTGGGTAAAACTTGGCCGTCAAACGTGAGTACACAAGTTTCAGTGGGTTTAAATTCATGTATTCCATCTCTGAAAACTTTGCGGCTGATACGACGGACTTTTAGAATCTGCCCACATCCTGAGGGTACCTCAAGATATGATTTCGCTTCCTCGTCGCTTAGGTCACTGGGAACGCCAGTTACGACTCCCATACGAGTAATATTAAAAGTTGGGATTGCTGCAACGTAACTATTCTTAGACAGAGTGCCATTTATTATAAAAGAGTTAGCATCCTGAGGGGATGAAAACTCGACCGAAACTCTGTTACGACCAACTTTTTTGACACCGTCTCGAACAATATTTGCAATATTATTTTTGACTAAAAACATGCCAAAGGTTACCGGGTGCAGGGTGGTACTAGCATTAGGATGGGGCTCCAAACGCGACACATGGACGATGAAGGGAGCTTTATCAGTAGCAGAGTACCTGCTACGACCTATCTGGTTCCGTTGTTGCTTTGGTGGTACGTGACTAGGCGTGTTGGCATCATCACCAGGACGTTTTCTCGCATTCTGATTAGACGAGGGCTGGGATTCGGGGAGAGATGAAATGTGGTTTTCCGCGATGCTGCACGCAACATCTGCGAAATGGGAAAGAGGGAAGTTGGGAGATAGAGGAGTAAAAGCGGCATCAGGGGGGTCGGGATCGGGCGGTTTGTTTCGCTCCATACTTACTCTAAAACGACAAAGATTTACTAAAATAACACTTACACACAGACAAATACACACAAGGACAGTACACACAACAAAAACAAGTCACAAAGGTCACTAAAACACCGAAAATAAACAAAAATTCTAGACACACGTGCTAACCAAAAACACTCTGTGGCGAGAATCCCTACTTTAAGTAGAAGAGAAGTCATAGGGCCTTGTACAGACGACTTGAAGTGCTATCAAGTTACCACAATCTGTCAAATTTCTGCAATAGATTTTCAACCATATCACAATGGAGGTAGGTTAATGTTCCATCACTAAAACTTGACAGATTCGTAAACGTTGACCTGCTGTTGTCTGTACCAGGGAGATATAAACTTAGAACCATTTAACAAATCTGTAAAATAAGACTTTCTACAAAAAAAAAAAACTGGCCTACTCTTCGTTATTTGACCGATGTACGTCATTCGCGGTCTAGTGCACACATTTACATATTTCTTTTTATTTTGCAACAACGGGTTCACGCGACGTTAATGGACACACAAATATGTTCGTAATCTGGGAGCGCTGAGTCATGACAGCGAGAGTGACAAACCCTGGCGACGGATTGAGTCGAGGATTTGATTACAAAGCTAATTTTGATCGAAATCTGTGTATGAAATGTGCTAATGTTTTGCACGGACTAGCCTGCGTTCTAGAAGAAGTAGGTACCAATACCACGCTTCTCGCACAAGCGCGCAAAACATAGGATAAAAAGTGGTCTATCCTGCTTAAGTCGATACTTACATCCGTAATTCCTTAGATTAGCACGACAAATGAGATTAGCAAACCTCTTCAGCTTTATAAAACTAGAATCGAGATATCGATTTCTTCGAAGAGGTTTTACTGCTACTGATTTTTTAATAGGAAATCATGTGCTTTCTCCATCTCAAAAATATAAGTAAACTAGCTCCTGCCAGCGGTTTCACCCGCGTCCTGTGGGAACTACTCGGCGCATCCGAATAAAAAGTAGCCTATAGCCTTCCTCGATAAATGGGCTATCGAACACTGAAATAATTTTTCAAATCGGACCAGTTCCTGAGATTAACGCGTTTAAACAAACAAACTCTTCAGCTTATTAGTATAGATTTCACTTTTATTTGAAACCTTTTTGTTGTATTAATGAACGAAAGCTTTCACAGCGAACTTGCTGCACTAATGGACTACATGTGGACAAAGTTCAACCACGGTATTTTAAAAGCCTTGCTTGAATGGACTGGAAAATACACCATGTATCAAATGTCAGGGTAAAGGTCGTCAAGCGTTTAATACCCCTCGATAAAGGGTGTTTTAGTCTGTTTGCAAGTCTGTAGCATTGTTGTTAAGAAATAGCGATTATAATGAGGTTCTCAACTTTGTTTTAATGTAGTTTTATTTGATCGTATTTATTCCTCCTTAATTTTGTGCATAAACAGACGTTGTATCAACATATCGTTATCATCAGGTTTTTTATCGTCCCACTGCAGTGCACAGGCCTCTTTTCATACAGCGAAGGAATGGGCGTCAAGTGAATCTGTGTAATAATACTTTTACTTTCGTTCATACGCATTACCAAATCAATGCATTAGTCGTATAAGTGTAGTCTAGACTTCTATACGCAGAGGCCATAGTACCGCAGGTTAGCGACCGTGAAGCCACTTCAATCCTTACTATAACTTAATATTATAAATGCGAAGGCAAATCTCTGTTCTGAAGGTTTGTTGTTGGAATTTCTGAATTGATCATCAGTCTTTTTACCGTCCGACTAGGCACAGGCCTCCTCTCACACATAGAAGGATTGAGCGTTATTCACCACGCCGTTATTTACCCATTAGACCACCAATAATTAAAGCTATGTAAAAACTCTGTGGCTAATAAAATGTTGCGGTATTTAGGATTTATGATATAAAGTGTGGATAACAGCTATAAAAAAATTTAATAATGATTATCTCATTCCAGACTGACCAAAATAAAGCCATATCGGTGTTTTCGGGTCATATTAATAGTCCATAACCATGACAAAAATAACGTTATTCGTAAATTAAATATGCATGCATGCGCTCACGCAACGGCATGCATGAAGGCATGAGTAATTAGCTTCAGAATAATTAGGCTATTATTACGAAATCTTCTGTACAAACAGTTACGGTTATCAAGAGGTTGAAATAACATCCTATTTTAGTGTAGACAGTATGAAACTATAGTTAAGTCTAGAAAAACATTTCCTTGTACTCTAATAACAATCTCCTTTTTTGCAGTTTCATCTGCATACCGGGGTTACTTCTACCCGTACCGGGATAAAATATAGCTTATGTTCCTCGGGGAGTGTTAGCTAGTAACAGTGTAACAATTTTTCAAATCGGTTCATTACTTTCGAAGCTTTTAGGGTACAAACAAACAAAAATATATTTCCTCTTAATTATATTTCCTACATTTTATTTATCCTAGCTATTTCTGTTCAATTAATATTTTTTTATACTTATTTGTATTATATAGTTAGTTATTTTATTTTTATTATGTTTAAGAATGATAATGAGATGTTGTACAAGCCAATTAAGTAATAAGTCACAGAGATAAAGAGAGACAAAATACAACAATATGGAAATGAATCACTCGGCTAATTGATAAGTGTTGATAACACGGACGCCACTGCAGAAGTTTACTGCAATGAATATATTTGTAGATAGAATATACTTTATTAATATTGTTATTCTCTAATTATGGGGCTAAAAGATTTTTTTTCTACACTATATTATGATATCATCTGCCTAGCCCAGGGGTCGGCAACCTGCGGCTCGCGAGCCGCATGCGGCTCTTTGGATGGGAAGCTGCGGCTCTTTAGTTCCATACAAAAATATTATTGATTTTATAAAATAAAACCAATTAAAGAACTTTCTCAATCGATTAACAAAGATTCGGCACCATTTCTATCTCTCAGTCACTTTTACGTTGATTTCTGAGGAGGCCTCGCAGAAAACCTATTTATTTTCGTTTCGCCAGTCATCCTGGTTTAGGTTGCCTGGTAAAGCTAGGCAGCTGATAATGAATTTTACTATTTTAACATTTATTAATTTATTTTAAAATTAGAATTATGCTTACAGTTCCGGTTAGCACAGCTTCCGCTGAGAGAAGTTTCTTAAAGTTGAAATTTATAAAAATCTATTTGAGAAGCACGATGAGGCAAGATAGAATATCCGCGTTATCAGTTCGCGATAATCGAAGCTGAAATAGTGGCTAAACTTAACTACGACACAATACTAAAAAGGACAGTGAGTCTGCACGCTGATTCAATTTACATGTGTGTGATTATTTTTCGTCATCATTTTATTAACAATAAAACTCGATTATTTTTTAATCTGGCCCACTTGATTTAACGATTTTTCACTGCGAAGTAAAGGCCTCGCCAAGGGCGGTTCATGAGGGTCTTAATGGTGGTCAAAATGGAATGTGCAACTAAATTAATTATGAATTAACTTCCAGATCTATATTTTGTCTTGGCTTTCATTAGTGCTTGTAAAGGCCTAAGTGTAATAAACGACTTGGTTTTAAAAAAATCGCGCACTCTTTTATTTCTACGAGCACTTTCTCCTATGTTTAATCCTCGAACTGATAAAATTTTTCGCGCTCGCTTCGCTCGCGCATTTATATTACATACTAACTTTTGCTAGCGACTTCGTTCGCGGAAAATGTCGTTTATGCCAGCGACAACGGGTCGTCATAATCAAAGATCTTTCCCTTCACTGCTCTGCTCCTATTGATTGTAGCGTGATGAAAAGTATACTATAACCACCTCAGGAGTATGAATAATAATTGTACCAAGTTTCGTTAAAATCTGTCGAGTAGTTTTTGTTTCTAAACGGTTATACAGACGGACAGACAAAATTCTACTGATTGCATTTTTGACATCAGTATCGATCCCTAATCACCCCCATATAGTTATTTTGGAAATATATTTCATGTACAGTATTGACCTCTCTACAGATTTATTATAAGTATAGATTGCCTGTCTTTTTCCTTGCTTTATTCCTCCACAAATTAACTTAAACAAATCGTGGCAACTTCAGCCTTACAATATTTTAGTAGGTAACTGAGATACATTTTGAAAATTAGATATTTTTGTGACTTGACCTAAAAATGTCAAAAGAAATAGCACTCAGTCTACTCGTGCCCTTTTCTTTACGATGTTTACACGTCGAGCTGAAAAAATTTCGCGCTCGCTTCGCTCGCGCATTCATACTACGTTTCTATGTATACATTATCAATATAAAATTATGTATTGGTACTTGACCACAACTGTATGACCAACCCAACCCCCCTCCCTAGCACAAAAGCTGGATCCACCCTTGGCTTCGCGAACTTAAGTCGCATGTCGCCGACGTACACATTTGGTCTAGCGCCGCCACTGTTTGTGGCTCTTTGAAAACTTAAAAATGTTGTAAATTGTAACTTTTGGCTCTTTTGACTCAAAAGGTTGCCGACCCCTGGCCTAGCCTTTTCCCAACTATGTTGGGGTCGGCCTCCAGTCTTACCGGATGCAGCTGAGAATTAGTGTCTTACATGGAGCGACTGCCTGTCTGACCTCCACAACCCAGTTACCCGGGCAACCTGGCACCCCTTGGGTAAGACTAGTTGTCAGACTTTCTGGCTTCTGACTACCCATAATGACTGACAAAGATTTTCAAATGACAACCTTATACACACACACACACACACACACACAAGCTATATCTATTATGATATAAACTTAAAAATTATGTGAACAATTAATTTCTAAAACCATTTCACCGTTAGATTGTTCATTATCCCCATAACTGCTTCTCTATTCGCACACTAAGCACAGTGAGTACGAGCAAATCCCTCCAGTTGGGGGAGGCCTTTGTGCAGTAGGGGACATTTTCCGGCTGTGGGCAATACCTATTTATTCTTGTGTATTCTAAGACAGGGGTTACACAATCAGTATGGCGTCCGTCCAGTCCATCAGTCTGGTCAGAATTATGGAAGAATGATCGTGTAACCGGTTGATTGGTGGACTGATGGTCCAAAATGTACCATGTTTTTGTCCGTCAGTCTGAGACTGATCGTGTAACCCCTGTCTTAGTCAAAGAGTGAAATTAAATTAGCACTTTTTCATTCTCTGACTTATACTTGGCTGGTTTTTTTCTCTAACAAATTTGAAAAATTTGTTAAATGGAAGATAGTACTGTATAAACTATAAATTGTGGTGTAGCAAGGTTTCAACAGTTTGCAATCTTTGGATTGTATCTATACTATACTAATATTATAAAGCTGAAGAGTTTGTTTGTTTGAAAGCGCTAATCTCAGGAACTACTGGTCCGATTTGAAAAATTCTTTCAGTGTTAGATAGCCCATTTATCGAGGAAGGCTATAGGCTACTTTTTATCCGGGTGCGCGCAGTAGTTCCCACAGGAAAGCGGGTGAAACCGCTGGCGGAAGCTAGTTTTATAATAAGACTTTTGGGTCATAGTTCAAGAAATAATGAAGTATAACACAGGCAGTGAATTGTTTTAATTTCTCCATCGCTGTTTAATAATATTCTTCTTTGATGTTATTGTAATGCCAACTAGTAGTCATTGAACTATTTTAATGTTATACTCCCTAGGTATTATGTCTATGTTTATTATTTAGTGATGAGATTTTACAAAAATAGTTTTTATCTTATCTCTCTACATGGTGCAGATAGTGAGAAAGTTGAAATTGATGTTATGATTTGGCCATGATTTTGGTCAACGATGATGAGAGAAATGGAGCTATTTAGTAAAGAATGGGAATATTTTAGTATACCGTTCATGTTTTATTTATATGGCAGATTTAGTGAGTCATAATCTTATTTATTTATTTATAGTAGTAGTAGTTTTTTCTTCATGTTGATTAAAGTTATTCAATCCAGAAGATAAATTACATACGCTCGGTTGTTTGATAGCATAAAAAGCTATAATTCTAATAAGAATCAATTACAATATTAATATCCTACAAAAAAATTTATATAATATTTAAGTAACAGGTAAGTTACTGTTATACTTACTGGTATTAATGAGGTTCGCGCTCTTGTACTCTATCCGGGGGTCTTCGAATACCTTCGAGTGTGTCGGGTTCAAGAAGGCCAGCTGCGGCGGAGTCTTGTCCACCACCCGCAGCGCGCTCACCAGGTCATTCGATATCAAGTATTCCACCAAGTTACGGCCGATAAAACCGCACCCTGAATCAAAACCACACCATCAACCGAAAGCCTCCGGAATTTGATGACTAACACTCAGAACCGTTACGAGAATAAAAAAAAAACACGTCACTTTAAAACAGGGAATCCAACGATACAGTTGAAGTCTATGTAGTGTCTACCAGTAAATTAGGTCTTCGTAAAAGAAAATATTTACCTCCTAAAACCACAACTCGTGGTTTTGAATTATCACCGGCACAATCAGACATTTCGCTGGCCGTTTCACAAAAATGAATGACAGTTAAAGTTTTGACAGATCTTCCGACAGCGACTGAATTAAAATGTTACCAGTCGCGGTGTGAATTTTCTACTCATTTGGTAGGTTTCTTTTTGAGGGAAAGGGATATTAAGACTAAATAATGTTTGGGTAACATCTTATATTATTTAATAAAAACAAACAACAATACATATCTGCTGGGCTTTATTATTTTTTTTTATGTAAATATAGGTTTTGCTTTTTTCAGTGATATAAACAAAAACATGTAAATAAGTGTATAAATATCTTTTATTTAAATATAAATAAAATGACATCATCTGCCTTTTCCCAACTATGTGAATCGGCAATTGAGTGTTTTGTATGGAGCGACTGCCTATCTGACTGACCTTCTCAAGTCAAGGCAACTTGACCCCTTGGTAAGACTGTTTATCAGACTGTTACTCAGCTAGGAGCTTCTAACAAACAACATAAGAATGAACTTAAAACTAATGAGTTAACAGTCTCCAATCTCTATTCGTTTTAAAAACAATTCTTGCACTTTATAAAATACTATTATTCGTATTTATTTCATTCTTTAGGTATCTCAGGGTCTGCGGCTTCTTCGTTTCGTACAACTTCATTCTCGTTCATTTTTGATTTAGTATCTGGTGGCAGGAAGGTAGCAACAAAGAATCCGGCTGAAACCAAAATATTCTTATGAAACATACTATTTACTACTAACATTTCTATTTTTTGAGGTGAATTTAAAGGCTATAGTATTTTAGGCGCTGAAAGCATTTTCAGTTTTTCATTAGGAGCGCAGAGTTTCAGTTTTTACACTAAGTACTTACTTATTTATTTAAAAAGGTAGATTTAACTCAAGAGAATCTTTACTGAATTAATTAATTCTATTATATATTTCATAATTCTGCTATAAAGATATGTTTTGATATTATATTATTTATATGCAGAGGATAATTTTATTTTTTTACTTACACATAACTAAAGCGACATATCCATACAGCATGGGCGTGCAGTGGTTTCCTAGGAGGCTAGCGATGATTTGAACGCTGAAAAAGCCAGACCCTCTGGCTACCACCACTGACAAGCACGTCGCCATTCCTCTGTAATTATAATAATTAGAGTGAAAATGAAAATTCATCACTTCTAAGTATCATATATTTTTTATATTTTTTCAAGATTTTCACATGAAAAAAATACCCAAAGCAGACTTGATCTTGGGAAAGATAAAGAACCTAATAATAAAAAAACCACTAACCTTAAATGTGTAGGATTTAATTCAACCAAATAAGTATTGACGTTGCCTAAAATCTGTGCGACGTATAAGAACATGAAGAACAACGCTATACTGAGCATTGGTACTTTGACGTACAGTAACATTACTCCACAAAGGGATGTTACGACAAATACTGAGAGAGTTAGTTTCTTCTTTCCTAGAGGACCCACGACGAAGGAAAGGGTTATCATTAAAAGTGTTGACGCTCCGGAGTAGACCATTGTAGCGTAGAGTGCCTTTGGTTCAATTGTGCCAGTACACTCTTTAGATGCCTAGAAAATAAAATTTTGCTATTTATTAAATGTATTTTTGAGGATAGTGGCATTATCAAGGAGACTTGATTTGTAACAACTGATAAAGATTTTTTAATTTAGATATTATTTAGAAATTTAAACAACGTCAAGTATTCTGTTCAAATGAAAAGTCTTAATTAAAAAAATCTGTACAAAAGATTTCATATCGGTGGTATAAACAATTAAACAAAGATAAAGATGTTAATTTAACTTACAGTGCTATTCGAGCCACTTGCGCTCTGACTAGCCACTTCGCAAAACGTGCTGCCATAATGGTTAGAGCTCTCCCCGCCGGTAAAGAACGCATTTGTCAAGGTTGGTACCCACATCGTAAAACCCGTTGATCTGGAAGTATAAGTATCTATTTAAACTCCACATATGTAGTATTAAACGACTGAAGAATCGTATAAAAGTCCCGAAATAAAGTTGCCAATCTACAAAGTAAATTAGTAGAATAGAAGAAAAATAAGAACAGAGGTCACATATGTTTATTTATACAAGAAAATCTTTCTGACGACATGGTTTGTGATAAAGATCTTCTGTTAATGAATCATTGTATCAAATAAGATAAAAGATAAGTATCACTTACGTCATGTAAGCTGTTAGTAGTAAATAGTAGAGTATGGCCGAGTTCTTCAATAGTGGAGGTTTAAACAGAGGAGCTGTTTGATTCCAGATTTTCTTCATTATAGAAGTCTCTGTGTTGTTTGCAGAGGGCTCATCCAGATAAACAGACATTACCTGAAAATTAAGTCGACAATCAACACAAACTATTTATCTATGTATCTAGACATCTGTCGTGCTCCTGTTATCATGAATCGTTATAATTAATGGCAGAGCAAATTAAATAAAACTGTGTAATATGCTACCCAAAAACTTCCTATAATTTGAGTCTAGTCCTAGATCGGATAAATTGAACTAGAAATCAAATACATTTTGCAGCAGCTATTTTGTTTCATATTATACCTCGTTGTCGAGGAAGCAACTTTATTTGCATAATGATTAATGTACTGTAGGGTTTACTAGGGAAGTGTAGAAATCAAAGTCGCGATACTCAAGTTTCGTGTTTATTTGCAAAAACGTACACCTTACATACACTGGTTCANTGATTATAATCGATGGATGATGGACACGTAATTTCTTCGAGTCTTGATAAGGCGTCGGCGACAGTATTTTGTTCACCCTTTATGTACTTTATGCGCGTACAAAACTGGCTAATAAAATGCAGTTGTCTTTCTCGTCTCGGTGTGTCGGAGGTACTTGCTGCTCTTGTGAGGGCGTACGTAAGCGGTTTGTGGTCCGTGTATATTTCGACGTCGCAGCCTTCTATTAATCGGCGAAAGTGTTTTACAGCTGTATACATGGCTAGTAGTTCGCGATCGTATACACTGTATCGACGCTGCGTTTCGCTCATTGCCTTCGAATAAAATGCTAGCGGTTTCCAGACATTGTCCACTTTTTGTTGAAGAACCGCACCAAGGCTGTGATCTGAAGCGTCTGTCATGATGGCGAGGGCACTCCCTTGAACTGGATGTGAGAGAATGGTGGCCTCTGTGATGCTTTGGCGGCATTTCTCAAAGGCTCGCTCTGCTTCAATTGTCCACTCGATCGGCGGGTGATATGCCGTAGTGCGTATTCTGCTGATGCCCATCCTCTTCATGAGTGCATTGAACAATGTGGATTCAAATTGGCGATATCTGTGGGGGGGCCGTCCTCGACGTAGTTCAGCGATCTCTAGCGTGAGTTGCTCCATCTGTTTTGCCAGTGTT
>NWSH02000601.1:602769-634251 GCA_002382865.2 Heliothis virescens
AAAAAAAAAAAAAAGATACGGTCGAATTGAGAACCTCCTCCTTTTTGGGAAGTCGGTTAAATAGTAATTAAGATAATAGTAACGGCACTTACTGAATAAGTATCCTTCTTGCAACCAGTGTTGCACCTGTATATTGATTTGAAGGCTTCCAAAGCTTCGTCATGTCTGTCTTTACTGAGCAAGAATTTGGGACTTTCTTGTAGGAATACAGTGCATATAGTACCTAGGCCACATGGGAGGGCTGTAACTTGCATCAGCAACCTCCAGGGTCGGTATACCACACCAAGCCAGGATATCTCGTGGCTGAATGATAGCTGGAATATTGGTATGGCAAATGCTGCGAAACAAATAAATAGGTTGTTATTTTTGATAAATAGACCTGTCGTAAAAGAAGATGAAATATGACGGCAAATAAATATATCTACCGGTTGTTTTTTAATCGTTTATCAAATACTCGTATAAGTATATGAAAACTAAAATAAATATGGACTTCTAATTAATAAAGAAATTTAGACTCGAGTATGTTAAAATTAATTTGACTTACAGCAAATAAACAACTGCACGACCATTGTGGCACTGGCCATGAGGAACATAAACCTACTGCGATGTCTACTGGGCACGCTTTCCGCTAACAGGACGAAGGCTGCAGCATTTGCAGCTGACGAACTGGAAATAAAAACTTTAGGTTAACCAACACTGTTATAATATTGCTATTTTTTTACACACATAATAATGCTTTAGAAAAAATAAAGGGCAAAAAAATATTTTCTAAAATGTGAGGCGGGATTTTTATTAGTCCAGTATTGCCATACTTTAAGTTAGGCTTGTAGACATGGTAGTTTTTCTATCGCTTGAAGGGATCGATTAATTTACGGTGCGTTGAAGTTTTAAATGCCTATGGAATAATTTGTACTCACAATGATACTGAAAGTAACTTGAGAACGGCTAGCAATGTGAAGTTAGGAGCCATGGTGGCTGATAAGCTAAGGGCAAACCCCACTGGCATGGCTACCAGTAGTGTTTTCCGACGACCGACAGTGTCTGCGCACAGACCCCAGCCGTATGATGATATGATTACACCTGTAAAACATGGAAAATAAAAATTCTGTTATAAAAAAAAAAATTCGTTAGTGCGTTTTCAAACACTAAACAGCTATTTCTCAGAAAAAGGACTATCGTGTATGGAAAAAGTTCAATAGCCGTGAAGGAATTGTAATCGGAATGAGCAGGCAAACAGACCGTCTAGGTCATTTACAGCAAGTTTTACAGGTTTCAGATAGAGTTCTGGATAGCTATCTGATAGGTAAACATGGAAAAGTAATCAAAGTTACAATCATTTTTATCTATAATTTATCTGGACCTGTGAAACTGACCGTCAGTCTACCTCTTTTATCACACTTGCCACTTACCTATAAGCGGTATAGCAGACAGCAGGCCCTGTTGCATGGTGTTCAGGGACATGTCGCAGGCCACAGCTGGCAACACCACGGAGAACCCGAAGATGTCCATGTACATCGCCAGGATCAGAAGACAGCAGGTTATCAGCATCCCCACATTGTATTTGCCGAAACCTGGTAAGGAGGAGATACGGTCAGTAACAAAAAAACACCAGAAAACCAAGCTCTAAAATGCAGCGACTTTTGTTATGTCATCCGTCATTNATTGTATTTGCCGAAACCTGGTAAGGAGGAGATACGGTCAGTAACAAAAAAACACCAGAAAACCAAGCTCTAAAATGCAGCGACTTTTGTTATGTCATCCGTCATTTATTATAGACTAGCTTTCCGCCCGCGGCTTCGCCCGCGTGGAATTCGGTTCGACACACAGCGCCATCTACAATCCATCCATCAAGCAAACAATATTTTTGTTTTCCCTCGGGAATATCAATTTTTTTCGGGATAAAAAGTACCCTATTATTTAATCCGGACTTCTAACTTTACGTCTGCAAAATTTCAAAGCATCGGTTCAGTAGTTACGGCGTGAAAGCGGAACAAACAAACAAACAAACAAACAAACAAACAAACTCACTTTCCGATTTATAATATTAATAGTAAGGATAAGGATTTTGTTGCTGACTGTAGGTACATTAGGTTTTTTTGTTTCAGATTACAGATTTGCAGAATGATATCAATGAATTTCGTTATGTAGGTTATTCATTATCTGAATACAAGCTTGAAGCTGAATACCTAATGTCTGGAACTACCAATCTCATAGAAACAAATCTATTTGATAGCCTATTCTCAAGGTTTTTAAATACTATGCGATAGGTGTCTATACTTAGGTGGCAAGCAAAAGAAAATTATCTAAATCAGGCGATTCATCTCTATGGATTGCGGAAGCCATAGGCTGGTGAAATCGCGGGGCACAGCTGGTAGATATACCTAATACCCTGACTCTGAATTGACATTAATTTGTACGTAACAATTGACAACAATTTGCGCTCGTTTGGCTCTCAAATATAAACATTGGGACGTCTGCAGAACTTGTAAGTAGATAAAGGAATAAACGGCATTGTAAATTATAGAGGAAGCTAACAAAAGTAACTTCAAAACGGTAACTGTCTTTCAAGTCTAGCTCTCGTTCAACCTTCTTCACTTTTAGTGGCAAAATTAGGTGTAGAACTAATGAAAAAGACGATGTTAAACCAAAAACATAACCCTTCTTGGAAGTCGGGTAAACAGCGGCCAAGTGCGAGTAGGACTTGCACCCGAAGGGTTCCGTACGATTGACTATAAACGTGCAAAAAATAACGTTTGCTTGTTTTTTAATACAACACCTTTGGCACGTGTTTGAACATATTCACATAGAACATTTCCTTTGTTATGACACCATAGGGTGTTAAGGACCATTCAATAATATCATAGAATTCTGTATTCTGCAGCAGAAAGTCGTGATAATATCCACGTGTTCCTACATGAGCGTCGTGTTGACACTGACCGGTTGCAGGCACGTGCGTAGCAGTGCAAGTGTCTCCAATCACTATTCTTTACTCAGTCATTGTCCCCAAGGGATCAATGGATGTCGTGAGCCATTGCTGACGCATTCAATTAATTAAAAAATGCATTGTGATGTTAAGTTACTGTATTGGAATTTATTGATGCAAATGATAGCAGGTAGAATGTGGTTTTGACTTCGATGCTGATACGCAACTTGCTTGCAGGGTAGCATGCATCAGCGGGCCCATTAGGGCCAGAGCCTGACGGGGCCTTGTTCGAAAGAGTAACCGTGGCCCTAGCACACAAAGGGCTCCCGAAGGAACACGGTGGGTTTTAGTCAGTAAGAGTCTGACACTCCCTCACGCTGTCATCCACAGCGGGAGAGGTCATTCTTATGATTTCCCATCGAAAAAAAAGGTTAGTATGCATGCAGCACCTTCGAAGCTTAAAATATGGGATATTTTGTCACTGCGCTCGCCAACACGCATGCCCAGCGCGATGAGTGTGAGGATATCCCTCTAACTTGGGGAAGCCCTTGTCCAGCAGCGGACGTTTTAGGCTGTCGAACGACGCAAGTCATGATGGATGGGCCTTAAGATATTTTCCTTTTAAGGTCCATCCATCATGGGTAGGCTTAGATCATTATTAGATCATAAATGATGGCGTATAATGATGAGTCGGTAAAAATGAGGTTGGAACTCTTGGAACACACCTCTTATCAGTGTTTATGTGACGCAAAAATAATCAGCGTATGTACTACGAGTTTGTTCAGTAGCTTATGTCAACAGTTGCACAATATGTAAGTATAACATAAGATTTATAAGATAGCGGTGACAGGCAAGTAGTTCCGTTATTTAGGACTTAAAAGCTTGAGTAGGTACCTTTACCTACTTACTGCCGAATTCAATAATCTATCTATCTCTGGACTCGCTTATCAGAGATAGAATTTTGACATTAGCCCCATACAAGTTATGTCAAATTCCTATCTCTAGTAAGCAAATCAACAGATAGATAGAGTATTGGGAACGGCCGTTATTTTATAGGAAATATTGATCAGGCGTTTTTTTATTGTTTACATGTTTTCGAGTTTACAGATGTTTCTTTTCACATTTCTTTCTTTTTTTCGTGCATGAAGCTATTGAAAATGTTTTAGAAATTAAGAGCCGCCGTACACGGAAATTTTATCTTCTTATATCTATACATATAAAATCAAAGTACTGACTCATTCACTGGCTCATTAATGCAGGGCCCAAGCCTGTGAACCTATAAAGCTGAAATTTTGCACAGAGATTCATCTTAAGACTCTCACGCGAGATAAGAAAGGATTTTCGAAATTCGGTTGGAGGTAAATCGGGGTTGAAACTTTGTATGGCGAACTAATATTAATTACGAATTTTGACATGAAACTTCGTGAAGTTACTCTTTGAAATAAATAACGTGTTCCGAATTTTTTTTTAAATATATCCTGTAAAGAGTTAAAATGGGGTTGATAATTTCTAAACCCGCGCGGGCTAAAGCTTATCAAAAAGCCTCCTAAAATTAGAATACTCATTGCAATTACGCAATTACAGACTGGGGCTAGGCTGATTGATGCTTTACAAGTTCTAATTCCCTCCAGTCGGTCAGACATTTTTTTAAATAACCCATGTAAACAAAAATAAATACTCACCAGTGTGGTCCAATGCTTCTTCGAAAGTACTTCTCTTTGAAACGCCATCTCCTAGAGTGAACGCCATTTTGCAAATTCAAATCTCACTGATTCGATTTTCAATTTTCCAAATTCGAATTCTTGCCCCGCGCTTTTCTTTAATTTAATTTTTGGTTGCTTTGTCGCATAACTTTGATTATATTTTATTCTTTATATTGCAGGAATACGAGTGATAGACTAAACACAAGAAAATATCAGTGAGTGCTCGGAAACGGCGCTCGCTTAAATATAGTTTGTTGTTAATCAGCCAAACACTGATAGGAATACCACGTGGGGATCGGGTCGTGTGATTCTCGAACTTCTGCACAGGACCAACAAGACATTTTCCAACGGCCCCTCAAAATGGGAGGACGTACCTAGTATACGTTTATACGCATTTTTTTGGTATTTACGTCACACATTCGCCAAATATTTGGTCGAACGTAAAAATTAATTTATTAGAGTTGCCTTTGTATAACTTTAGAATCAATAGAGCTATTCTTTTCAGATTCGATCCTTCAAATGGTGGGACCATTCCTATCTATCCTATCTTGATGCTAAACGGATAGACTTGCCGCCATATATTTCGGGGTCCTAACCTTATTTAGTAGGTTTAATAGGTTTATTTAATCCGTTTGGGTCATCACAAAGTAAAAGTTAAAATATTTTGGTACTTACAGAAATAAAACATTTTGTATTTCTTGTATGTACTTTCTCATAAGCTATAGGTAAGTATTACTGTAAAATTTTATCCAAATACACTTGAGTTAAAATATTAGTATTGCACATAGTCTTTTTGTATTTCCTGGGTTAATTAATGTATTTAGTACTCTATCGTGTTACTTAACAGTAAAATAAATACAGTAAAAACAGAACCTGTGGCAACGCATAAGATAACATAAATTAAAGAAAATGTCTCTATATTTTTTATTTCAAGATATTAAGATTTTGAACACCTTCGGCGAGTCGAACTCACGCACGAAACAAGACAAAAATAAGAGAAAGACTACACACTACAAGACTACAATCATTATTAGTTCCGTACCTTTCCGTACAAATGCCTGTTACATAATAAACTATTACATTGTTCTAGCACTTAAAAAAATATCCTTGACAAAAACAAGTTTACATGTTAATTAGATATAGTTTTTGGTAATAGATTCATCACAGCCGTAGGCAAATGTAGTTACCTTTCTGCTAATAAAAATCTCAGTTCAGTGGCATAGGACTTTATAAACTCTTTAGTTAGAACTAGGAGTGGGGCCCCTGTAGGCGCGGGGCCTGTAGCAATTGTTACTCTTGCTATATGATTAATCCGGCTCTGAATATGATTCACTTCTAAGTTCTTAACTTCGTAATGTCTGAATTTGTATTTCCCAATGAAGTAACACCATTAATCATTAAATGAACACCTAACTCATGTCGATAGTGTCCTGTACACAAAAATAATTATTACTTACTAGCTGTTTCCCTGCCGTTTCCCCCCCACGTCACTTGTTTCTGAAGAAAGTGTAGTTCCCCAAATGTCAAAGAATTTTCAAATCTGTCTATTAGGTACTTTCAGATCCTACCTAGTAGCCTAATAGGTAGGCTACAAACAAACAAAAAAATGTTTCGTTTTTATTATGTTATGTTAGTATAGATTTGCCGGAATCCACAAATATTTTTGGAACTACCAAATGTGTAACTGTCCTTAGAAATGTGTAGTCACGTTCGATAAAAACACATGAAAAATTACTAGTTCCTATTCACTATGCATTTGTTATCGGAACACTGAATCAGTCGTGCGTCGGATATCCGTACTTATGTGTTCCCCTTTTGTTGCACTCGAGTTGTTGTGATGCGCGTCATTTGCAATACAGTGTAACTGTGGCAGACAAACATTAGTGTACATTCTATCGATGTATTTGTGAATATCTTAATTGTATTCTGGGAATGTTAAATTAATTATAATACACGCAGCGTCTTGTAGTAATTTAGACGAGCGCTAAACCAGTATTAATGACTTAGGTTTCAGGTTCTATTCGCTTTCTAAATCGCTTGTTATGTGGGATTTAGTAGAAACTCACAAAACAGCCCGGTGTCTGGAAGTTGGCGGTGCACACCCCCGTGCTTGGGAGAGTACATAAAACCGGCATTATCGAATGCCCAGTAGTACTTATTTGTTGTTACAATTCCACGTCAGAGGCCGTCAGCAGGATTTGAGAAAACTCTGACACTATGGCTAGGTGATTAAACCTGCAGCTCACTTGTAAGGAAGAAAAAGAATATAATATAGTATCAATAATTCTCATGTACGGACACCATAACATCATGACTAATCAAAAGGAAATATGTAGTACGAATAAAGTCGGGTATAAAAATCTTGAACCTATGACGCAATTTATTTAGGTGTGAATTAAGGTGTCTTGTGTGATTGTAGCATCATAATAAACACGTACATACAACAATATTAAGTATTTATTGGAGTTAAAAGAGTTTCCAGAAGGCAATGCACTTTTGTCCAAAGATTTCTGACGTCATTTTGTAATGTAAACGTAAGAATGTCACTCTCAACATGGCTGACATATGACTATCGTAAGTCATATTGCAAACAATGTAACATCTGTTTCAGAACGTGATAACATTCAACTCGTGATTAAATATATTCAAAGAATAAATTGACACACAGAGCGAGTACTTAGTTATTAATTTACAGAACAAATATTACATAAATATTTCGGTAGGATTAGTCAGAAAATATTATTTTAGAACTAGCGGCCCGGCTACCCAGGTATTACCCTCCAGCTTGCTACTACCATCGTTGTCGTTGTCACAGCCTGAAACTTGGACAAGGGCCTTCCCTTATCATTTGCCGGTTTGCCCATATTCACCAAAATTCTGATATTTTTTCAGCTTCGGAGATGTTGCTGCCATCTTCAAGCAAAGCATTTATAATATCCCCGGTCACAAACCCATGCCGTAGGGACTGTGCTCGGCTCTTAAAGGTCATAGTTTGATACTAAAAGGAATATAATATATTTTCAATAGGAATATTTTTAAAAAACCTACAAGTGGTTAATGATTTGGACCTCCAAACAGACCAACAAACTGTTCTACTTTAAGCAAACGTAGTGCGTCACATGAAATATGGTCATTACAGTTAGTTACTTCGGTTATTTTCCACGACAGACAGGTCCATATCCAGTCAGCTGTTAACTTCAATGGAGTGTCTATTTCGTAAACAATACTACAAGCGAAATCTTGAATGAAATCAGCTGATAGTTACTTACATCTCAAAGCCATTGGGGTGACTTTGGGGCGCATCGCTCTGTCCCGTTCTTGCGTTAGGGAAACAGTGGGGACAGTGGCTATTGGTGGTCTCCCTCTCTCGCATCGTGGAAAATCAATAACCTCTTCGTAAAATCTGTTCTCCTGGTAAATATGAGTAAAATGGCGGATCCGTCAACGATTTGGACTCGAGAGGGCCTTGGCTGTCGAATCGCTTTGAGGACCAAGATTTTCCAGCAAGGCCTTTTGAACAATAATTTTCTTTATTATGGGTTGCGGACTTTTCTGAGGGGTAACTGCTACTTACTACGTACCTGCTTTGAGTACATTTTGTGGAATACCTATTTTGGAATTTACTAGAAAAGATGGTTAATTGAAAAATAATTAATTTAATACCTAGTATGATTCTCATACTCGACAATGACTGGCAAGTGGAAAATCGTTCTGCTTGGAAAACTGCTTGATATCTTTTCACCAAAGTTTCCACGACATCTGGTTTACTAGGCGCACAGGGGTGAGAGGAGTTAGAAAAATTCCTTTCTTCGGCAGTGCGTGACAGAACAGGAGCTACGAATAAAATAGAATTGGAGTTAAACTTTTAATAAAAGTCATTATAAATTAGAGTTTTTTAAATAACACCTAATAATTAAAATATAAGAAATAAAAAGTATTTGAATAAAAACTATGAGATGCGAGAGGTTAGATGTTGGTAGGTACTCATTTATTTTAGTGCATTTTTTATCGATTTTCTGAAAGCATGGTCAAAACAAAATTTATAATTTGCAGTGATCAGCCGCGCAAGTTCGTTCATTCTCCTAAGCATCTTAATTAGGCTTTTAAAAAAGAACCTGATAAAGAAATGATAAGAATGCTCTTTACTTTTGTATTAAGTGGTATTACACCACTACATATCGGGATACAAATATTTATAAGATAGTTTGTAAAATAAATACTTTAAATATTTTAATGAGCTATTCTAATTTTAAGAATGATGTTATAATGATAACGACTTTATTTCGTAGTTATCTATTTTAGTTCCTACATCTGCGTACAACGGAGCGGTCGTATGTAGGGTAGCGAAGGGGTGTGAGAAAATCGATGCTAGACGAATTTGGCGCATGCGTACTCTCCCCGTCTTGGCCGCGCGTTATCCCGTCGCAACCCCAACTCCTTGCACTTCTGGCCGCCTGGTACCGCCGCCCACAATTCTGAAATTTTCCTGCCCTCGTCTTCAGGTTTCCCGGAAGTGAAAACCTTCAGTTTCCGCAGTGTAGGGCGGTATAACATTTTCACAACTGAAAGCTCTCTGAAAGCTTCCTCGGCTGTATTCCTGAAATATTTTCATTGGGCGTGGGCGGGTTGAAGAGGTTATGTTACTGCGCATCAGTTCTGCGCAGATCAACAGGTCTTGTTTTCTTATGAATGAGCGAAATTTTGTTACGCGAATGAATGGTTCATTCATTTAAAATCTTTGAATCGGTGCTCAGAACGAAGTTCTTTAACGTTTTTTTTAACTCGAACGTTGAAGTATTTTATTTGTTTGGAGTAAATAAGTATACTGATTTAATTAATTAAAACTGATGTAATTAAATTTATTCATAATTATGCAACTTTTTCTCTTGGTATAAGAGCATGTGTATAGGGTACTATTCTCCATTTGAGTAGGTACCTATGTAAACAATCTTGATATGTTTTTTAATTAAAAACTTGATTAGAAAATAAAATCTGGCTTACATTCAATGTCAATACCTACAGTAAAAACAATTACTTAATCAATTGAATAATTATTTTAAGCTGTAGTTTATTTGTTCATATTGTGTAGGTATTAGTGTAAAAGTCCTATCGTGATTGTTTACCTTATGTTAAGCCTAATCAAATACAGATAGAATTATGGGCCTCTTGTCACAATAGTTTGTGACATTTTACTTAAACAACTTCATTTAAGTACCTAATTCTTAATTTATAACAGTTTATTCGACAAAATATAGCCTATGTCACTCGTGGATAATGTAGCTTTCGAATGGTGAAAGAATTTTTAAAATCGGTCCAGTAGTTTTTGAGCCTATTCATTACAACCAAACAAACAAACAAACAAAGTTTTCCTCTTTATAATATTAGTATAGACTAGCGACCCGCCCCGGGTTCGCACGGGTGCAATTATTCTGGGGTCATTCCATTCGAAGTCGAATTATCGTGTAACCGGTTGATTGACGGACTGATGGTCCAGAATCTACCGTGTTTTTCGTCCGTCATTCTGGCATTAGTCTGAGCCGGGCCAGACTGATGGAATGGAATGACGCCAGACTGACCTAACCCTTGTCTAACAGAGTGGAGGCGAGTGGAAAATAGGAGCGGAGAATCCACTTGTTTGAAACAAATATTGTTGATATTATAATATTAATGGCCAGTGACACTGGTTGCAGATAAAGTTCTAGATAGAACTGTTAGACTGAGCGACTCGGCAGTTATAAAAAAACCCCACTTCGAGTTACACAGTAGTTTATTTTTGTTAAATATACAAACTACACGTTAACTTTTAAGATTTTACAATAAGTATGTACTTCAACTGGACTACACTCACAATTTCGCGGTTACCCTAGTGAAGGGCTATATCGACCCGGTTTAGGCGCAACGATTTTAGCTGAAAACCATCAGGTTGGGGCGGATCCGAAGACTACAATTATAACAGCACCCTGAGCCTAAACTCTGACAAACTGCCCTGGATTTTAGAAAAGTATGAGCATGTACTCTGTGGTATGAGCATTTATAGTCAATTATTGCTGATATAGAATTTTGTGATTGATGTAAATAAATGCTGTTTTGATCTACAAAGCAATCTCGTAATGCAACTCAGTGATATAGTAAATGAGAGATGTAACAGAACGGTACTCAAAAATATAATCTATGGCAGTATTTGTCAGATCTAGAACTTTATTTGTAACCTACGAAACTGGTGCTGTCTGGAATAACTGCTTATCAAACATCCAGTTTAAATAATATGACGTATGAAAGAGGAAAGGAATGCAGTAAAATAAATATTTTATTTAACAAACATTTTATTTTTAAACGCTTTAAATCTTACAAATATTTAACAGGAGATACGTTATGGCAGTATGTACATTTCAACTTTGAATAACAAACTTGGTGTTTTTGTATTTCGTCTATCATATACTATTTTTAGTTTATGATAATTAAAAGGCCGTTTAACTATTCTTCACTTTGTACTTTAGAACATTCTCACTTCAGTAACCTGTTTCCATTGCTTTCCTTGGCTTGGCTAACTTAATTAGGTACTTCTAATATCGTATACAAGCTCTTTAAATACTAAAGTTACAACTTATAACTACTCAACAATCTTTGGTTGTTAAATAATTATATTTCTTCATAAAAAAGTCAATTAAACTATTACACTTGTTCACTTCATTCATATCTTTTGGGGCTAACATTTTTTGTCACCAGTTGGCGCCACTGTCGCTTCAACTCAGTTACAGAATAACGTCACAAAATGGGGTTGGTTATTCAAATTCGATTACCTACTAAAGAATGGTCATTAATAAATTAATAATATCAACGGTTTTTTTTAATTTCTTGAGACATTTCCTGGAACCGTGGTAGCCCTCATATTATTGCCTGAATAATATTCATCAATTAATTTAGGTCTTAAGCCTATCTATTGGCCATGAATATAACCTTCGTTCCCTAACAAATACCAATAAGGAACTCGGTTCCATTGCCAATAAACAAGTCCTAAGACTCATTTCGGAGTATTTTGTCTTCGATAATTGTTTTCTTCGCAACAGAATTAACTAGTTCTGTCCAGTTCCATGTTTCTGGTTTGAACCGGTTCATACAGGTTCGTGGGTCTCGTTTTGGGTTGATTCCACTACGATTTTCTTGTGTGGGATCCTCTTCTTGTTCGGTAAAGTTAGGCAGAACAGCGAATTTACTGAAAATAAAAAGGATTATTAGTCATACAGTTCTGAGTGAGATAAGGCTTGTGCTTGTATACGACGTGGTCTATGAAGAAGTTGCTAATAGAAATCTTATAGATAGTCACATCAGTAAAGATACTCCTTCATGTGACTGTCTCGAGTGCGAGGAGGTAGAAAACTTTAGTACCTGGGTCATCAACCCATTACTGATTTTGACCAACTGAGATGAAGAAGAGGATATGGCAGAGTTTTTGGACTAACATTTTCTATTTTACAAGTTGTTCCAGTTTTTATCCTATGAGCTGACGTAGAGTGATAAGTTTGGGAAATATTTTTTTTGTACCAATATCATTTACTTATTTTTTCTAGTAAAGATCCAGTCATCAACAACGAAACCCCATAAATGCCGTCTAGGAAAGAGATAATGTTTACCAATGATAATAGATCCAAATAGATAGAAGCCAGCTCCGCAGTTGACTTCCAGAAACAGTCCGATGAGGTTGGAGCCCACCATGGAGCCCACACGACCCATCATCATGGACAAGCAGATCGCCATCGCTCTGGAACAAATTAATCAAAATTTAAGTAAATGTACAGTTAGAAGTCGTGATGGTGTAGTGGTTAAAGCACCAGTCTTTTAAGTACGAGTTTTTTGATTCTAGATCCAGTTCCAATGTAACTTCTAAGTGACATACTTGATAGGTTATAACAACAACTTAACACAGTCATAGGTCAGGTTGGACAACAACGATTTAGTAAAGGTAATACCTTGACGCAATCTTCGTTCTCTTCTAAACATTAGAGACATTAAAGTTTTTTAAAGTAATTTAATACTATTATAACCGTGGTAATAATGAGCAGTATGCCAGATCTTTTCTATTTATTTGAACAATTACATATTTTAGGTTATCATATTTGATATTCCTATTATCTGTCTTCAGATATCATCTTTTTTAATGCAGTGGAAAAGTGAAGAAGAAGAAGAACAAAATAATTTAAAAAAAATATCAAAACTCACCTAAACTTAGTAGGGAACAGCTCAACGGCCACAGCATTCATTAACCCAATACAGGCTCCGGACATCTGGAAGATGGCAAACAGCACCACCGCCAACTGCTGGTTATAAGCCAAGTGGGCACAGATGCCACTGATGCCGGTGAAGCCCAGGATCACCACGAGGATCGGCTTCTTGCCCACGTAATCCACCAGGAAGCCCACGATGATGTACATGGAGGAGAACACCAGGCCGATGTAGATGGAACGCTCGAAGGTCGATGTGTGGATTGTGTCGTCGCAGATCTGTGGGGAGAGAGCGGTTTAGAATATTGTGAGGGGAAAATATACACATTATAAGTGCATGAGGGCACTGTGAAATTCCTAGAGCTTGTTTTAGAATTTCTGGATTGTCGATCAGATTTTATCATTGGGACGTGGGTAAATTTTCTGAAGCAATCTGACCAATTTGTACAAATGTACATCTATGACACTTTTCTAATTAATGCAACTTTGTAATCGATATGTGAGGATAACTTATCTTTATTTCTTCCTAAGATTTGACCGAATAGCCAAACGCTCAGCACATTAAGGTAAAAGTTTAGGTATATCTTCTTATTATTTTTGTAAGTTTTTATGACTTAGAACTTACCGTAGTGCCATTAGAGACAGCATCTCTGCCGGCGTCGAGTACGTCACAGATCTTGGTCTCTCCGCCCTCGTGGTTCGCCAGGGAGTTGAGGATGGACGGGAACCACACGTAGAAGCCGTTCGTACTGAAATGTTCCAAGGAATATTATTGTAAAAGGCTTTACTGTGATAGGTAATATTTGTGCAAGGTATCTATTGAATCTATGTAAGACTTTTATCTCTTACTTTCAATTCAACTGATAGTCTATTTTAACTCGAATGCATGGTGCTACTACTATCAGCATTGTTCTTTTTTTTACTATGGTCCCTACTTACTAATACTATTATGCGAAATATTGTATACATGTATGGGTGTTTGTTCCTTTTTCGCGCAAAAACGAATAAATGTCTATGTCAGAATAACTTATAGGCTTTCTATCCGGAATAATATTCTGAAGAAGTTAACTCAGGAGGTGGGCGAAACCACTGGCAGACAGAGAGTAATAGTACTAGAACTTCAAAAACCGTTGACTCACGTGGCAAAGATCCCGAACTGCACGAAGCAGGTGAGGGCAGTCCAGGGCAGCAGCGGCCTCTGGAACAGCGGCACCGTCTGCTCCTTCATGGACTGCCAGATCGCTGCCGCTCCCTTCACGCTCGATGTCTTCGTCATCGGGTTCTCTACGATCAGGGATGTCACCTGGAACGGAATGGATAGTTGAGTAGGTGGGTTTTCGAGACCTGGCAATGACTGGAAGGTCAATGCTTTTGAGATAAGTTACAATTTATTATTCGGCAGATGAGGTCTGATTTGGAATGTAAATAAATTCACAATCGGGACGTTTTCGGGACAATTGACGTTTCGGACGAATTGCAGCGACCGATCATGGATAGATTGATTATTAAGATATCAAAATTTTCTTTATAATTACAAATAGGTTACTTTTTATCCGGGTACGGGAAATAGTTTCCATGGCAAGTAATTTATTTCAACATTATGGACACTTACAGGAAAACTCTCAGGCTCCTTCTTAGTGTTCCTATAATATATCCTCTTGACAACTTGTAAGGCGCCATCATAGTCTCCAGTGGCGAAGAGGAACTTGGGACTCTCTGGCGCGAACAGCAGCAGCACAGCTCCCAGCGCGAAGGGCAGCGCGCACGCCACCACCAGCAGTCGCCAGGGTCGGTACTCGATGCTCAGGAACGGAATGGGGTACGCGAATTCTAGCGGCAGAATTAGCCAGGAGACACCTAGAAATTATGAAAGAAGATCATTAGTTACAAGTAGGTTTGAGTCTATTTATTCTAGTCTAAGAATGAGCTTGGATTTGTTCACTACATTAGAATTTTTAATTTTGTCCCGTTTCTTCCTAATATTGGACCTAGTTTCGTGAACTTCGTAAGTAGATAGAAGTTTCGAGGACTTCATTAGACTGCAATTGACTAAGCGAAGAAAGTAAAGGAGTTATCCAACGAATATATCTCGAGATGGGTATGAGTCGGTACCTAGGAGTAGATCGTCTTCAAGATGTTGGTCCGAACAAGAGAGAGAAAAAAAATTCGAACAGATCACAGTCATTTTCATTTTCAAGAGTATTTACTACTACTTACATGGGAGAATGACGGTGCCGATACCGACGAAGGAAGATCCGAATGCTACCATCTTGTCTCGGTGTCGCAGGTTGTTGAACTCGCCCAGATATGTGTACACCACGGCTGAAGAGCCGGACATGCTGGAAAAGCAATTAAGGAAACATTAGTATTTGAAAATCTTGAGACTGGGATGGTTGGTGCACATTGCGGGAGGCCTACGTTCAGCAATGGACGGCAATTGGCTGATATGATGATGGTACAATTCTAATAAGAACTGGGTTTTTGTTTTTCCTAAGCTTCTTCTATATTTACTTACAATATCGCGGATAAGAAGACCAGCACGCCGAACGAGATGACCTCAGGTGCGAAGCTGGCAAACGCGGAGAAGACGGCAGATATGATCATGGAGAACAGCATGACTGGTCTCCTGCCCTGTGTGTCAGCCAGCCAGCCCCAGAAGTATGACGTCAGGATTATAGCTGGAATTATACAATACATGGGGGTAAAATTGTGTTTGGTTATCAGGACATTCTTGATGTGGCACAAACTAAGATAAACTACAACATATTTGGTGAACAAAAAACGCTGCAAAAATTTACGATAAAATCGAATTCAAGGGAAATGTCCAACTGATTAGTTTTGTTGTAGGACGCAAAAAAGAAATGTCGTTCTTTCCACTCTACGCCATTGCAATCTTGAACCTTTAACGGTACATGGCGATGGGGTAATAGGCTGATGATGATAAGTGCAGTACTCACTAACTGCAGTAGTTAAGATTGTCTGGAAGAGTTCGCTCTTAGCGATAAGACCGCCCATTATATCACCTACTTTAATAAGTTTTAAATAAAAAATGTGAAAATTGGTATAATTATAAAGTATATCTATCTCACCTAAGAACGGTATAGCAGACAACCACCCCCTCTGCTGCAGCGTCAGCTCCAGGTCACACTGCGCCGCCGGCAGTATGTAGCCGAGCGCCAAGCTCTGCATGATCATACCCAGCAGGATGACTCCAGACATCAGCATGTGCAGTATGTTGTACATGCCGAATCCTGCAACAATGAGATTAAAATTATAGAAATGAATGTTTGAGAATTTCTTGAAATAGCGTCACAATCAAACGGTTAGAGCAAATTGGTTGTTTGTCACGGAAGCAGGTGATATCTTTAACACTGCGTGAACTGTGGAAAACCGCATAATATTATACCAAATAGAATAATATGGAAAGTTAGCGTGATGTGGTCCAAAGTAGCACTTGGACAAAGTCGCGAGCAAAGAACTGGTAAAAATCTAGAGAGAAGTCATAATTGATTCAGAACGATATCTGTTTAATGCACGCACAGGATGTGCGTTATGTATAATATTGCGATACATTGTTTATTCAGTGATAAAGTTTAACAATGAAATTAATTACTTATTTGTATTTTAGCTTGCATGTTTATCAAACGTTTTTTAAACAACAATAGTCAACATCTCCTATCTGAGAAGATATTTCGACATAACTCAAGGGTCGTGGTCTCCTTAAAGTTTAAACAATGATAAATGATATTGCGCTGGCAGAGGGCGTATGAGTACCTACCTACTTCAAAGAGGTGATTATTATTTGTTTAGAAAAAACAAACAACAGATTTTTATTTAAATAAATTTTTGAAACATGGACGTGAAACTAAACAGGAGAGAGAAGAGAATAATTAATTCGAAAGAGTTGCCGCGGATCTGGTACACAAAGGGCTCCAGAATGAACAAAGATGGCGGCCGTAAAAGCCTGATAATCTTTTTGAGTCTGATATTCTCAGCGGGAAAGGTAATTAGATAATTTCATTTTCAAAAAAGGCATGAGACATGCAATACAAGTAATTTCAAAAATATATATATCTACAACTAAATCCCTCTTCCAAGTTTATCATGAGCAAAACAAAATGACTCGATGGTATGACTGACATAGTTGGTACCAGAGGTAAAGACCTGGCTGCAATGTGTCTACAATTAATTTTAATTTTAGAGCGAAGATTTAGAAATAAACTTTTCCATTTCACATGCTCTTTCTACCGATTATTAAACTATTTATTTCGTAAAAACTACAGCATCCTTATCTAATTAAAGTAACAATAATAGACGATATCTTATCTTGTCAGCTCATCACCCGTGGGGTTTCCCTAATTATGATATTTGTCTTAACAACACTAAGCCCACAAGTAAATACTAACACTGTTATATTACGCATATTATACTACTCACAAATATTTGTCCAACTAAATATCTGTAGGTGTTCTTATTAAAGTTTTTGACGTCAAAACGTGCTAAAATAGTTAGTAAAGAAATGTGCAAATACTTAGTAAGAGTACCCGTACACTAGAAACTTTAAGTCGGCCGACAGTTTGATCGGGCTCATAAATCAGTGAAGAAATAAATGACACTGCGCAAATTAGAACCGTCAGGTATTTAACTGGTACCAGACTGACAAAACTTTGATTGGAATTAATTGATTTGCAAAAAATATATAATTTGCCCTCTAACTCGCCAACAGCCGGCCGACTATTTAGTCTGTTCACACACTGCTGACCGATTGCTGTGCGCTAAAACTTAAAATAAATTATGTATGTGTCATAGCGTACTATTATTATAATTGTGATAAATAGTTAATGAACTTTTTTTATGAGTCGATACGTATATTTTATTGACAGTTATTGCAAAGTAAATTGCTCGTATATATAATTAACATCTCATTTGCCAATCTTCCAACTACAACTTTCGTAACTTATGTTCTTATTGTTAATTTGTAGGTACTTTTTAAATATTTAAGTAGGTATATTTCGTTTTTTTTTTATAAACAAGTCCTGTCCTTATACAATATGTTATGATTACCCCGTCAGACTCATAATGGTAATTTAGGTTAGGCAATTACGACACCAAATAAAATATAAAACTTTATAGATTCATCATAGCAACGATAATAATGAATTTTGAAATACCTATTTTTTGCCTCAAAAGTGCTACAATTTCCCCTAAACTAGGCAAATTTTAAAAAAGCGACAGCACCGATTTCTGTGGTATTTAATTTATGAGTGTAGCGGCCATTGTGTTTTTAGCTTTGAGGATATGCCGACAGCCCGCACCGCGCGCTGGCGGCTCTTCTCAAAGGCGCACCGCGCGTCTCAAAGGCGCGCCGCCGCCCGCGGCACGTGTATCATAAATCAGTAGCCAATTTACTAGAGACGCACTTTTTTGCGATTTATCGATTTTATTATCGACATGTATCATAATTGTGTTGAATGGTGACTTGAATAATTTACATGAAGTAGAGTAATTACACATAATAACGAACTGGGCTTATGATACGAATTTGGTGAAATTAATACAATCCCGGCAAAAATAAACTTCTCCAAAAAGTGTAAAACACGAATTAATATCACAAGGCAGACGAAAATTATTAATTTAACAATGCAATGGCACTGTTAAATTAATATCAATTTGACAATCACACCTTTGACACAAAATATTTTTGAGTTCAATCGATATCGACATTTAGAAATTTAAATAATATTTAAAGAGGTACATCTCTAATCTCTAGTCAAAGGCACCGCCGACTATTGTATTTTAAATTTATTTGGGTTCATAACCTTACGAAGTCATTACCCGGAAGACGATGACCCTTGAACCGTATTGCCATATGATTTTCGTCATTTAATGAAATATTATTACGTTTTATTGAGGGGTAATTTTTTTTTACTCGTATGCAGCTGAGAAAATTTTTATGGAATCTCATGTAGGTACCTAATAATTCCTTCACTGGTCAGACGGGGTTTTTAGAACAGCCTGTATATAAATGCGAAAGTAACTCTGTCTGTCTGTTACGCTTTCACGCCTAAACCAGGGAGCCGATTTTGATGAAATTTGGTACAGATATAGAATAGACCCTGAGGAACGGGTGAGGCTACTTTTTATCCGGGTACGGGAAATAGTTCCCTCGGGAAGCGGGCGAAGGCGCTGGCAGAAGCTAGTATTTAATATTTAAGTGCACTGGCAAAATGTGGTAACTTTAATTCGTAAGAAAACAGATAAGACAACTTTTTCAAGCGAAAAGGTTGTCGACGTACGATGTCAAATATTGTCACGTTTATGAATGACTCCTAAAGTGCACCAGTTACGAACTAGTGATATCGATTATTGCCCTCGATAGTAATAGAGTAAGTAGATAATTAATATTAATTATTGCCTTGTCTTTGTGTTAGTGGGTCGAATGCTGACTTATCTATCATACATTTAAATTAATATATTGTGATTTTAACTATTTCATCTTTACTTCTTTTGAATAATGCCGTTTTTTAATCCGTAGTTTTAATTTGTATGGAGCTAATGTCAAAATTAAGCGCCAGTTCAGGGTTTCAGATAAAGTTCTTGATAGCTATGTGGTACTTTTGACCCCTTTTATATAGCATTATCTGTCAGATAGTTATCGAAAACCTTATCTAGATCCTATGGGACTGGCTGTAGCAATAAAAACTCTGTTATACAAAAGAGAACATGCGCCAATAGTATTTTGTTGTAATTGAATATTGCGTCTAACTTCAATCAACTACTTTTAAAGCTACTAGCGACTATTTATTTATGATACCAGTGCAGCTGAGCGTTTCGTCTTAATTTACTTTGTATGACCCACTATCTAAAGTTAGATAGGTCAGCTGGTCAGCTGGTCAGAATGGATAATAATGACGTCCAAGACCGAATGTTGGCCACGGCGGCTGTTCTCATATAAGAAGATCAGCCAGCTGCGCAGGACATATTATAGTGCACTAGCATTTGCGCAGACAGGTGCACTCCCTATTCCCTCACTCTGCTCTATAGGCCAATAGGACGGAAACTCCGACATGAGCGGAGAGAAATCAGGCGCAGGACCGACATTAACGAACTTGTGCACGGGTGTTTCAATCACCAACTTCCAGACTTTGGGCTGTTTTGTGAAAGTTTCTAAAACCCACAAAGCGAATCGGCCTGACCCGGGAACCGAACCCTAGACCTCGTGTACAGTATCTAAACATACGAGGCAGTAAGAATTGAGCTGTATTTGTAGTTTTTATTCTTAGGTCGTTGAACTTGTAATATGAGGCAGAAGCAATATGGTTGATATAGGTGTATGACCCGACCATAGAAACAGGTTTGCCTAAATCTGCTGATTCCTTCCTCAAGTTGTCTTTGTTATATTGATACCAGGAATTCAGGAAACTGGCTTTGTTGATCTGATTTTTTAAAACTCGATTTATTAGCAACTTCTGTTTATTGTCAGTTCGTTATATATTTTGCTCTTAGAAATAAAACGATTGTGTTAATTATACCTAGGATAACCGATCCTTTTCAATTAATAGTAACGAATTATGAAGAACCCGCTTCCTGAGAGAACCACTTACTTCCCGCTCCCGGATAAAAAAGTACCCTATATGTTATTCTAATGTATAAGCTATATTACTACCAAGTTTCATCTAAATCCGTTGTGTAGTCTAAGCATGAAAATTACATACACACAACCTGACAAACTTTCGCATCTATAATATTTGTAGGTTATACAAAAAGGCTTAAAAAGTCTGACTACCAAAACATAGACAATGACTCTCACAGCCAATTAAAAACAATGCGAATTGATAAAGTTCCTAATTGCAATCAATTAAGGAGTTTATAAAACTTATGAGTTTAAATATGTCGGCGCGTATTTTGTACGAACTCGTCTCAATAAACTTAGATTAATATGATCTTTAAATAACTGAACTTTGAACGGTCTGAATGAAGTCTTAAGTCACTGAATGCCTCTGTGTGGTATATGGGCCTATATTCTGCAAAACATGTTTTTGTATAAGTAAGTATTTATTGTTTATTGCCTACTAATGTTTGTCAAAGTTCTTGTTATCTCGAAAAAACGGCTGTTTCTGAAGTTATAGATATATTTGTTTACAATTTGAAGGTCTGAAAATACTTAACTGTAAATATCTGAGAGGTATGTTTTTGTCAGTCGGTCAGCAGAATAATTTCAATGAGAAGATGCTAATAGCATTCTCATGATCGTTAATTAATTAATAACATATTTATGTTTATTCAATTATAACGTCTGAACCTAGTTAATCTGTTTGCTAAACAATATTATTATAATATTGATTAAAGGGTAAGTGACTTACCCGATAACAACATGGCGTCATCAAGGGTCGCAGCTGACCTGTCAGCTTTCCCGCCACTTTTATCCATAGAGCCGTTCATGGCCATTTCTGCTTCTAGAACCTGAAAAATAAATGGTTAAGTTAGTTGTCTATCGCCAATTTAAACCCGGAACCACAAATACGCCTCAAAAAATAAAATCCAAATACTGATGGAGGAGTTTCCAAATGAACCGACCACTTGTTTGTGAATACACATATGGATAGATTCTTTAATGTCTAATATTGACTATGGAGTGCAGGTATCCCAATTTTTCCGTCATCCAAACCAATCCAAACTTTAAAAAAACAGGACCAATATTTTTGGTCTTTCGATCCCACAAAATACTCGTACACGCAGACAACACAAAAACATTTAGTGATTTTTGACAAAAACTCCAAGCTGTGTGCCACAAAATAATAGCTTAAAGCGTGTTTCGTGATATTTTAAGCTATCCTGTGACGTGTTTTGGCATCAGAATTACCTCCTCATGAGGGACTATGTCATAGTCATATGGTTTTTCTGCTGCCATGATTAACGGCCCTCAGTCTATGCGAGACCTAAAAATTTGAACGTGATAATGTGTCGGTTTTACGTTTTAATCCAGAGTTTAATATAGGATATAACACAGATTTTTGCACACAAATATTTTATTGCTATTGCCACTTAATCACAACTGCAGATTAATTGTGAATTTCATCCTTTTATACGCGCTTAATGTGAATTGAAGTGTTTTGTTATCAAGTTGTATGTTCCTAAATTGTTGATAAATAGGTGATTGATTTGCGAAATACCCTTGAATGATTAAGGTCTTATCTAAATGTACATAATATATTACATCTTTCTGAAGTTTTATAATGCACTACTCACTGATAATTTAACAGTACTTAAAAAAATAATTGATTGCATTGATTGGTAGTTGCCTTGTGCGAGGAAAATGCAAAATCAGCGCAGTAGAAGTATCTACTGCGCTGATTTTGCATTTTCCTTTATTTAGGATGTTAGGATTATATTCCAAGTGTATTAGACAAGTTTCCACAGCGAAGACAATTTATTAAGGAAATCTTTATCTGCAAACTTGATTAAGGTAATTATGATATAAAATATCTCTGTTATTATACCTTTGTTATTAATTAACAAGCGTTGTTGGATTTGGACAGCAAAACAAACCACAAGGACAATATCATTTCGAGGGTCTCCTTGACGTAAATCGCACAAAGTATAGCACATCACAGCAACCGCTACCACAATCTGTCAAACTTCAATAGATTTTCAACCTTATCACAATAGTTGAGGGATAATATTCGATTGGTAAAATTCGACAGATTCTGATAGCATCTGCAGTTGTCAGTACTTCTAAACAATTCGTGATTCCAGTTTCTGTAGTATATATATAAATAAGGAAAGTCATTGACCGTCAGGTAAGCAGGAAACGGAATTCACGTGTGAATTACATTTGATAATGCAATGCATTAAATTGATATTGTCTTTCTCCATATTGAGACATACATTGAAATAATTGAAACTTGAGAAACAAAAGAAATAGGAAAACTTTTGTAAATAGAAGATAGAGGAATGCTCTAGTGGTCTGGTCTGTTTGAACTGATATGATGATTGATTACAATTTATGGTAGGTAAATTGAATAGGTATACTGTGTATGATGTTAAATTATGATATTTTGATTGGAAAACATTTTAAAATAGATGATATTTAATAAAGATCGTCTTCTGACTTCTGTATTGTAACTTCAGGTACTAAAGTGTTTAAGTGGGTATTTAGATTACAAAAAATGATAAATTAGATAAAGTGGGAAAATTACAAATTCATAATTGAAAGAGTAGCTTTGGGTCGTGCTAATCACTTTTGTCGTTATCAACTAGGTACGTCACAAGGACATGACGTCCTGACAACTTGCTCAGTAACACATATACTGCAATATTTAAAGATTACAAATACAATTGATTAATTACCTAAGATTATGAATAAAAATAAAATCAGATGAGTAACGCAGGTATTAATATCAGCACGCTTTGTCCGCGATATCATATCTTTGGCTTGGAATTACATATTTATAGCTGCCACAAAATGGATTATGAGCTTAAATACGGGACCACGGTTACTGAGGGCGAATGGTTTGTCACAACTGAATGTTTTTTACTGGTCAATGAACTGATTGTCATCAGGGCCGCGCCGCCCCTGTGTGCGATGTGTGCGGCGCACACAGGCGCCAAGGCACTAGGGGCGCCGCACGGCAGCACAGCGCTCTTATCTGCCCCGAAAATGACAGCGCTGCGCGGATACGCGGCCACTCCGCCGCCAAGGCGAAAGAAGCGTCGCGATCTGATGCGGCGACTCTACTACTTCCTGAGCTTTGAACTGTCATTAACTCCATCTATTCCCTTTACCATTCCCTCACATGGTTGAGCGAATAAAACTAAAGTCTGTAACTGTTGCTGTCAACAACACCAAAAACGGTTACAGTTAGTACAAATAAGTCAGTTTTCCCAAGAACTTTATACCCAATTGAAAACGCGCTCGCTTCACTCGCGTCTATTCAATTTTCAACTTCTTTTTTCTGTGTTTAGTTTTTCAGTCATTCAATTATAAAAAAAACTGCGCTCGCTACGCTCGTGCAATTTCCATTCCCTGCTCTTTTATAGAGTTCCATAGTAAACTAGGAACTCTTATAGATTCGCCATGTCTGTCTGTCCGTCCGTCCGCGGATAATCTCAGTGACTGTTAGCATTAGAACACTGAATTTGGTACCAATATGTATATCAACCACGCCGACAAAGTGCTAAAAAATTGTTACAGTGTCTTCCCTACACGTAGTGTGGAATGATTTTTTTTTCATTCCACCCTAACGTGTGATATATCATTGGATAGGTATTTTAAAAAGGGGTTTACTAAAATATCTTTTGATTATTATGTTCATATTTTCTAACTTTTGAACCGTAAGTTTAGAAAATATGAAAAAATCTCAAAAGTATATAAATTTTATAGGAAAATTATTTTGAACGTGATATAGACAGCAAAATTTTGCAACAAAATTTGCACTCGGTACGTTCGCGCCTGCAGAAAAAAGAAGTCGGGACCTACCCTCAGCTACTTTTTACTGGGTTCACTTTCAGTATCAAAACTGAAAAAAATTGCGCGCTCACTTCGCACGCGCATTTTCTATAATGATGGTTTCGATCCTAAATCCAACTGAATAGATCGCGCCTTATCATTTTTTTTTTATTATTATTTTATGAAACCTAAATTCGACTGCGGCAAAATTGTCTCGCCAGTAGCGGCGCTGGGTATAAAATTTTCGCGCTCGCTTCGCTCGCGCATTCACATTACATATTGCCTGTGTTTTTCCTTGCTATATGCCTCCACAAATTAACTAAAACAAATGGCGACAACTTCAGCTTTACAATATTAGTAGGTATGAGACATTTTCAAAATTATACATTTTTGTGACAGGGAAACAGGACAGACAGGGAAATCGCGCTCGCTCCGCTCGCGCCTTTTCTTTACGATGTTCACTCGTCGGGCTGAAAATTTATTCGCGCTCGCTTCGCTCGCGCTTTCATATTTTTCCTACATACTTCTTTGCTTCATAAGTATTTAAATAAAATTATAGATTGGTACATGACCACAACTGTATGACCTCCCCCCCTCTCGGTACTAAAGCTGGATCTACCCTAGGGCCTCGCGAACTTGATGTCGCCGACGTACATATTTGGTCTAGCGCCGCCACTGTCTCCCGCCCCGGGTGGCGTACAGCCACGCTATGCCACTGATTTATCGAAATTAATTGGTCACGTTTGTGGTCTAAATAATGACAAAAGGATCCAAACCCATAAGCCACATACATACATAAGCCGATAAAAATATTACCCTACTTTGCATTGCGCAGTCGGGTAAAAAGAGGCGTTTCATAAGTTTCGCACACAGGCGCTTCGGGGTGTCGGCGCGGCCCTGATTGTCATTCAACATTGGAGTTATCGGAGAAAGAAATTGTTTAATTTAAAGTTAGCTAGTGATAGTATGTCTACGACTGGTATAGGTATAGTGAAAGCATAGTAAGATTTTGGGTAGTGCCAAAATATACACGAAACCTACCTAAAAAAATATTTTGAGGTTGATGGTATTCTTAAGTAAAGCTTTTCTCTATATTTTTTCTCTATATTTGACGATATCAGAAACAAATAAAAACTAAAACGTAAAAATACAAAAAAATGGTAAAATTAATTTATGATCCCCCAAAATGATGTCAATGGCTCACTTTACGTGGTCCATAAAACAAATATGGCCGAAAATATGCGAGCTTACGTAGCTAGATAATTTTACAGCCTCCTTGTGTATTCATGGGGCGTCATAATAATGACGTCAGCTTCCGTATTACCATAGAGCTTTAGACGTAATATGTGCTCTTAATAAAATGTTTGGTTCTTATTCCTAGCTGGGTATAGATTATTTTATTTTTTCTAGCGTAGAAAGTCGCGCAGTCTTTGTTCTCATAATCTTTATCTTTAGGAATGAGGGTCATATTTATACGTAAAGTTGAGTAATTGTATTCTATAAAAATACTGTTATTTTATTTTAGTTTTTATGATAATATTTTTGTCGTGCTATCTCACAAACAGAAATTAATAAAGAATATTCGTAACAATCACATATGATAATGCCGAGTACCTAAATTTAATGCAATTATTGCTATTTGCTGATGTCTCTCTCTGAAGCGAATTTCTCACTATACTTACAACTTTAAGTGTTCGTCAACAAAAGTTACTCCAAAACATGCAATGTCTTTCCTTCATAAAGCGGGCCTTCAATCCGTTTTAAATTGATTTCTAAACTGCACAGGAGGTTGCTCTCTTTAACCTCGAGCCTACGATAATAGCTTTTTCTGAAGTTGCGTCACTCTTGACCCATCGTAGAGCAGGTAAACATAATATTATCGTAAACATGATATTCAGAACTTGCAAGGTTATCATTATCAACGGGTAATGCACTTTTTTATCATCACTTTTTATTTCAATTAAGATTTTTTATTAAAATATATATTTTGGTATTTTTTCATAAATCTTTGACAACATTAGTTTATTCAGGATAATGGTCACAGTTAATATATGAACAATAAAAAAAATATGTATAAAAATTATTTAAATGCTAGCTTAAACTGCGTCAAAAAATTCCTCCCATCGCTGTCGACTGTAAGACTGGGTTACACGATCAGTCTGGCGTCAGTCCATTCCATCAGGCTGGTCCAGAATGATGGGAGAATGATCGTGTAAGTAACCGGTTGATAGACGGACTGATGGACCAAAATGTACCGTGTCTTTTGTCCGTCAGTCTTTTGTCAGTCTTTCGTCAGTCTGAGACTGATGCCAGAATGACGCCAGACTGATCGTGTAACCCCTGTCTAAGTTTGCCCAAAAAGCTGGTAGCATTGCCACGCTGGATGACAATGCTTATCCTTTATCCAAGATAATAGCCAGTCCTTTGGTCACGGAAAGCGTCAACCAACCAGCCGCTTAGATAAATTAATAATTCAAATAAATTCATGTTATTTTTTTAACATTAAAAACCGTTTGTGAGGTTTTTAGAATTTCCAAAATTTATGATCCGCGACTCAGAGGACCAAAAACGTGTGACCTTTTTTTAACGACAACCATTTTAAAACAATGTGAGCTTGTCGTGTTTTAGATTATTTGCATATCATATCAAGGATATAGGTAGACCTTTTATATTATTTTTAAGCCTATTTATGGACTGACATTTTTGTATTTGAAAACATTTTGCACATCTGAGGCGTTCGTTATTCGCAATTTTGTTGCAAACGAACTATGTACCTATGCGTAACACAAAATATATTTATGTATATTTTTTATGTCAAAATTACGTTAATGAGGTCATGAAAAAGTGTACAATAATATCTATATTATAGGCTAATTTTAGGTATTTCATAGGACTTTCTAGATTAACGTAATCAAGTTTTTATTAGATTTCCTTATTTTTTTACCGCATAGATATTATCATGCCACGCTTGACGCTTCAGTCGTTATCTGTATTTTTCAATCTATTTCTCAGTGTTGTAATATTAGCTCATTATTGTTTATTAAACAATCTTGTATGATTTCATCACAATCACACATTGCGGGAAGGTTAGTGCCAATATGGTGCCAATGTATGGTACAGACTTACGTCATATATTGAATTTATTAGACCTAGTGGGCCTAATACCCTAGCTGTATAAGCATTATAAGTTATCAAAATATTGGTTGATTTATCCTTGTTAATTAATTAATCCTAAACATTAATCAGACTAAATATTTTTATATAGCTTTATTACTAACGTATGTGGTCACATTAAGTTAAAAAATAAAATTGCGTGTGTTCACATAATCTCTAATTTCTAGTCTATTTCTTGAGGCCTTGAAATTAGCTTTAGGTATGTTGTCTATGATATATCCCGTTTGTTAAGTTTTTATAAAGCTGTATTTTTTCCACACTGTAATAAATAAATAAGTTTTTTCAAATTAATTTGAGATTGAGGCATTTTTCATTCACATCACAGTCTATAATAAAAAAAAGTACGAAACCAAAAAAAAATATTCATTCACCTTCACGCTAGGGTCCTATTCTATTTTCGAATTCATAATGTCAAAGCACTAATTTCCCGCATTTTTTTAAACCAGTCAACATTATTTATTTTTATTTTATTTACGTATTTAAAAAAAGAATCACGTGCGTACTCACTTAGGGTTAGTATAAGATGGAGGCGCGCGCGGTGTGGTGCATCCTACGCCACCGAACATAGCACTGATTACTTTTGCCTGTCCCGCGTCTGTTTTATTTCGGGTAGTATCGTCGACATCACCGAGATAAGGGTTCGCCAACCGATTCGCTTGAACTTTGGGTGCTTTGGACATTTAAGGGGTTATCGTAAACGGAATATTTTTTAACTTTTCAAAGATTTCAGCAAATATTACTTGTGTTATCCAGTATCATGGAGATAAATGGAAGTCTGAACTTGAACTCGCGAAAGCTTTTGTTTGACTTCTTTTTTCTAGAATTTTAGTTGTTTCGCGGTGTTTCTATTCAGGTCACAAGCATTAAATTGAAAAAAAAACGGGTTTTTAACGTTTTCTTGCTCATATTGAAAATTTTACGAGACAGTTACTAACACATAGATAAGATCTTATAAACCCATTAATTTTGTAATTATTTATGTTGCAATTTTTCCTTTTCTTTCAGGGATCCAAACTAGTATAAACCTATACGATAGACACATACTTACCTTATATAAAAATACAACACTTATATAAAAAAGTAACGAACCAAATAAATCACGAGCTTGGAAAATGTGTGAAAAATTCGCACAAAGAATTATCACTGCTGCATTTTAAACTTCGAATTCCCGTATTCTAGACTAAATATCTATGATCCTACTCACTTTTAATAAAGAAGTTCTAACATCAAACAATACTCGTTTCCCGCTCTTTACACGCACAAATATCTTGTCAAACTAATTAATTTCGAAAGTCCGGCTGATATTTAATGACTGACCATCTGACTGCAGATAACGGGCCGCGGGAGGGCTGTATCTATTGACTTGAACCTCGGGTCAGGTTCTGATGATCGTCTGGCTTACTTACATAAGTTTATGTAGCGGAGTATGAGATCATTGGGTTTGAAATTCAAAATAGAGAATCATTCGGATGTGTGGCCATTTATGCCATACTAGCATCCGCCGGCATTTTCACTTGCTTTCCGAGGGAAGTATGTACGCACAATGCCCAGATAAAAAGCAGCCTACATATTTCTGATATTGTATAAATTATATTACTGCCAAGTTTCATGAAAACCCGTCCAGTAGTTTATGCATAGGAGTAGCAATCAAACATACACACTTTCGCATTTAATTTTAGTAGGATAGTGTGTACAAAAGGACATTCAACTATAAGTCCTATAAAATTTGTAGGTCTTCGAAAGTCGATACTGTTAGTTAGAAGCCAGGGCATGAAATCTTGCCTTACCAAGGGGTAGGAACAGAGCCACCCGGTATCTGGGTTGTGGAAATCTAATAGGTAGCCCACTAAGTTGCTGTAATCGATTACATAGAAACTAGCGTTCAAAATAATTATGTGAAAATGCTGGAGACGATAACGATAAAAGTAACCATATTTGGGATCAAACCGAAAAGGTACAGACGCCAGCACATCAACCTACCTCAATCTGTGAAATTCCTTCAATAGATTTTCATCTATATCGCAAAAGTGGAAAATTAATGTTCAATAGGTATTTGACAGATTCGGATAGGCTGACCTGCTGTCGTCTGTACATATTTCCTGTAGAAAATTTATTAATCTGAATTCCCATTTTAACCCTCGTCAAAGTGGAAAAATCCACTGCTGACCAAGGTTTAATCCAAGCTGGAGGGTTTACCCATACTTACTCACCGCGCTGGGCATGTGTGTTGGTGAGCGCAGTGTAGGATATTTTTAACTTCGGAGATGCCGCTGCCCATCTCCGAGCAAGGAATTTAATATCACACTTGGTGCTGTGGTCATGCAACTAGATGGTCACTGGGACTCGTCCCTTTTTGAGGAGGGTCAAGTGGTGAGGTAGGTAATTTTAGCAGGACGATGTCAGTACCTAGGCCCCCATACAACATTTTAACTCTTACTCGTGGGAATACCAAATCTACTTTATCTGAGGAAACTGCAAAATTATATTTTACTAGACTTACCGGTTTTGACTACGGTGCTGTCAGTCACTGTGATATAATATTTTAATCTCTCAACACTGGTTTTCCCGCAGTTAATTTATGTATGAAAGATAAAAATATTATATTTTCTTCGTGTCAGTTTGCTAGGTAAACATGCCACCATAATGTGATAAACATGGGCATTTAAAATGATTACCATAGACTACTTAGTTATTTCCCGCGGTTTGACTGAATTTACGAGAAAAGTAGTCAAAATTAAAAACTTTTCTATGGCATGATCCAACAGATAGTTATCAAGAACTTTATCAGGAACCTGGAAACTGGGCGACTCTTTTAAAAATATGCCTAGATTTCAAACAGTGACAGTCAAACAGACAGACTTTTTTCGTAGTTGCATGCCTTGTCCTGATAAGTTTCCTAGCTAAGAAAAGACCTAACTATGTTATTAGACCCTCATGTAGTTAAAGTTCTTACGATAATTACAAGGGCTTTCATAAATAATTACCAATATTTTAAATACTGAAGTGGGTCTACAGGGATTTATTACAAAAGAACTGTTGCCGAAACTCTAAAAGTATTACTTATTACAAACAAATAAATTAATGGAAAAAAAGACAATGCACTTACGTTATGCGTTGCAATATAATGTAGGTATTTAACTTTCTTTATTCATTTATTTTACATATTTTAACATTTTTAAATATTTTATAAATACGTATAAAAGAATAAAACATTTAAAAATATAAAAATAGTCTCCCACCGGCATCGGGAACATGGTCCAAGCTACCGGCGGTCAGGGCTCCATAGAGAGAAACCTCCTAACAATGCGTGCCGTGTCCAGAAGTACAGCTTTCTGCATCAAGCGCTTGATCCAACCATCTAACGCGAGCCTCTTTAGGTGAGAATCAAGGCTCTTGGCGATTAAACCATTGGCTGAAACGACTATCGGCACAATGATTGCAGAATCCACATGCCAAATGTTGACAACCTCGTGGGCTAGATCAAGATACTTAAGTTGTTTATCTTTTTCAGCTTTCACGAGGTTCTCATCATGCGGCACGGTGATGTCAACAATCACTGCACGGCGTTCTAATCGATCTATCACCACTATATCAGGCTTGTTAGCCATAACAGTCCGATCAGTGATGATAGATCGATCCCAGTACAATGTGACATGACCATTTTCGAGAACTGGGTCGGGCACATACCTGTAATATGGTACCTCCTGTTCCACAAGCTTATATTTCAGAGCAAGTTGCTGATGTATTATCCTGGCCACCAGATTATGCCTGTGCAAGTACTCACCGTTAGCAAGATGAGAACAACCAGAGATTATATGTCGGATAGATTCACCGGGACGGCGACATGCCCGACATATGTCAACCGTACCGTCCTTCACAACATATTTCCTATAGTTGTTGGTCATCATTACTTCGTCCATAATTGCACATACAAAACCTTCGGTTTCTCCAAAGAGATCACCAGTAGGTAGCCAGGTCACAGACGCTTTAAAATCTATATCAGGTCCATGGAGA
>NWSH02000601.1:652910-683580 GCA_002382865.2 Heliothis virescens
GTAGTCTTCCACTCTTATCACGACTCTTCAGACTACCATCTTCCGCAAATCTCTTCACCCAACGCCTAGTAGTCTCTCTCTAAAAACAATAATATATATTACACACTTGCAATAAGCAATTGAGCTATTTTATAAATATCGTCACATTATATTAGAAAAAATTACTTACGCATAAGCCGGTTTTATTCGATATTTGAGATTATATTAAGACCATCCGAATATAGGGTCACAATATTTGACTTGGCTTCAATACTAATATAAGCCTGCATAATGAATACAAAAGAATACAATCGCAACAAGATAACACAAACGCTCGTTACTGTGTTCATCAACAACAGCGAATACCGGAATAATTTATAAGTGACTAGAAAAGTTGTTAAAATATGAGGATAGATTTAAAGTGAACTTATCATAATCTACCCTCATATTTTAATAACGACGCGACGCTAAGATTACAAACTAAGAAGGTCGTAAGTACCATTAATATTGCTATGCAATTGTTTTTTGAAACTGGTACTCCACTTATGCTTACTACTGTACATTTTTATTGCACAATAATTATTGCCCAATGTTATGGAAGGTCTAGGGGCCATTGTACTGACCATTGATCTCCTTTCTGGTGTATTTTGTGTCCTAAGACGCCGTAAGTTCTAAATTCTAATCTTTATACGTTATCCTAGAGTACTCTAAGTAAACTTACAGAAGACGAGTCCAGCGAATCCATAGAAAGTGGCCATGCAAGCTGCACTGAGGGACACGCCGGCCGCATTGGCGCCCACCACCGACCCCAAGCGGCCGAACATCAGCACTGCACCCACGGCTGTGCCCCTGTGGAGAAGAAATAATTTATACTTGTTCCTCATCATCTGTATAGTCTATGTGTCCAGTGATTCTCACGAAACTATGTACAACTCTATAACCCAGTTGCCAGGTAACCCGATAACCATAGTAAAATTGGTTGTTAGAAGTTTAGGATGATAACATAAATTACTCGGATTAGGCTTAGTATAAACTTGTAGGTACCCATAAAGCCCTTAAGAGCTATACTTTCTTATCAGTAAATATATTTTCGGCAATAATTTAGATAGGTATTTCGTTAGGTAGTGAGGTATTTCGTTAAATAACTAATTATGGCGAAATCTTTCGCTTCCGTAAAATATTTCACCATAATTATTTTGTGATTGGGTGTTTTTAAAAATATTGTTGTTGTGTTAAAATTTTAATCCGTGGTGTGATTAGACGATTTAAGTGCCGATACTGAAAGCTTCGTACTTCAAGAGGATAATTCAGAGTTGAAAAGACCGTTAGTATACCTACCTACTTAATTTTTTTTTGTTCATGTGTATAATTATGTTTATCTGGATTTCCTATACTAGTTGTCATGTAAATGTTAAATTCCACCAAAATGTTCATCATTTGTTGGCCAACATTTGTGCGCAAACTGCATAGAGTTCTTTTTTTTTCGCATTTCCCGAACTAAATGGGTGTTGAGCACAATATTGTTTCTGTTCGCTTAGGTGATTCGACCAGAAGAAATATTTGTGGACAGTGGCACACTCCTATGAAACACCACTAGAATTTTCACGTTTCACAAAAACAGGCTATAGTATAATCCTAACAAACTAGTAACATTGAGTGCACATGTAACTACTGGGAACATCTATCTAAACTTATAATAAATCTGTAGAGAGGTCAATACTGTACATGGAATATATTTCTAAAATAACCATCAGGGGGTGATTAGGGATCGATATTGATGCCAAAAATGCAATCAGTAGAATTTTTGTCTGCCTGTCTGTATAGCGGTTATAGAAACAAAAACTATTTTACGGATTTTAACGAAACCTGATACAATTATTATTCATACTCCTGAGATGGTTATAGTATACTTTTCATCACGCTACAATCAATAGGAGCAGAGCAGTGAAGGGAAAGATCTTTGATTATGACGACTCGTTGTCGCTGGCATAAGCGACATGATCCGCGAACGAAGTCGCTGGCAGAAGCTAGTGTGATAATAAATTAAATGTAATAAATACCAAGGATCAAAATACGAAGGAACCATAAAAAATTGGTCTTACGCCAGCAATAGTAGATATACTTATCCTAATGGGAGCGTGTTGCAAGAAGAATTCATTGACAACTGCCCAGTGGGTCAGTTGACATTGACTGATCCTAATGGACATACCTGGTTAGGGACTGCATACCAGGGTTTTGCATGGTTTGCCGGTTAATCAATAAGTTAAAGAAACACTATAAGAATGTTCTTCAAGACCCGTCATCGATGTCCAAAGGATTAGTTGATACGATCCAGTGACGTTGTTGGTTTATGCAGATATCTACGCATTTACAATTACAATGGAAATTAAGAAGCGATTGTGAATTGTATGTTTGAAATACACTTATAAATACCAGAAGACAACAAATCATCTTCCAAACGAAAGGACGCACAGGTACCTACGTAGTTACAGTTAGGAAAGTTTCGAACATCAATAAAGATTAGCGTTAGATTTGACACAGGTGGAAAAAATAAACACATTTAATCCATCCTGCTAGTTGTTATTCGGAACTCTGTATCTTTATGGCCATATTATTATTTAGGATTATATTATAAAACGCAAGTGTTGTCTTGTGCGAAACGGTTGACGATGGAAAATATTTGCTTTCGTATATTATGGTAGCTTTATGCAGTAAATTGTTCAAGCTTCACGAATAACGGAAAACCCAACGGCGTCTGACTCACGTGTATTTTGAGAAAACGTTAGATGTACCGCAAGTTAAAGGAGTTTGCTTGAGTATAATAATAAGAACAATTTAGCTACACCCTTTAGGCTTATCTACACCCTACTATTCATCAATAAACATGTTGCCTTATGCCCGGTTTCTAGTAAGGTTTCCAAGGATAGTTTTCGATGGTTGCTAAAAAGCCTAAATGAAGCGAGAAACCCAGCTAAGTCAGATTCTGTAATCTTCTATCGAAGACTACTCACTTCGTTGACTAAATTACCAATGTAGTTAACTTGTGATAATATAAAATTGATACCAACACAATCCCTCCTTCTTACTTCAGCACCGTCATTTCACGCAATTTTCCAGTAGTGGACGTCCTTCAGCTTCGTTTTGTATCTTCGTACTTTATTAACAAGTAAATCAACGAAGAGTAATTACCTCAAAGTGGTAGGGAATAGGTGCACGACATACGCCGTGAGGGGCCCAATTCCAAGGGCAGTTAATTGAAGGGAAGACATTGCTATGCCAGCCAGGATCCTGTTGAAAAATAAGAAGGTGATAATGTAATAAATATTTTGTTAATCTTCATGAAATATGGTTCGACTTGAACTTTTTCAGTTGCAGCATATACCTATTGTCTGCCAAGCCATTCCTCAACTATGTTAGGGGCTTGGCTTCAAAATGAACCTAATGCACCAGAACACCAGTGTGCCACAAGAACGTCTTCCTATCTGCCTTTAACAACCCAGTTATGGGTAACTCGATACCGCAGATAAGACTGGTTGATTTTCTGGCTTCTGACTACCAGTAACGACTGTCAAAGATATTCAAAAGACAGCCAGGACCAGCCGGGGCCAACCAACTTATCGTGCCTTCCGAAAAATTCGTCATAGCAAGATGATCGATCTACTAGTGCTGGCCCTTACTTAGCCACGACCTCCTCCTCCAGTTGTAAGTATGTGCCATAAAAATTATGCTTTTAATCAAAGTTACTTGAAAATGAACTTCGTTTAGTAACTGTCCGTCAATCAGCATCTTCTATTCTTTTACTTACAATGCTTGTGTATAAATATGACATGCAAATTATTCGACCTTCAAGATGAGTCGGATGAATTCGGTATGAACAATAAATAGGCCGATAAAAAAAGTTATCTCAATTCTACAGATTTTGATTACAGCACAACACAGTTTTATCTATAAAATATAAAAGGCCCCTATATCAGTAACGGATCGTGCAATTTTATATAAATACCTAATAAATTATTCACATCACCGTAAAGGTGGATGTTAGATTTAAACGGCTTCAAAAGAAGGAGGTTCTCTGTTTGCCCTGTATGTACGTATGCTTGTGCGCTATTATCTCGAGTTTAGCTGAACCGATTTTGAATCGTTTTAGACTACATTCAGTTTTTAGCGCCTTTTGAAGTCCGTTTTATTTTCTTACAGTTAAGTATAAGGAAGCAATGTCTCCAGCCTTCTTATATTTACATTTACGATCATCTTAGTCAAGTCAACACACTTGATATGTTAAACTTTATGGATTCCAGCAACTGATTACTGTAGTAAACCATTACCATTACCACCCAGCACCAAACATACCTGTTAGTAGTAAGTCCAGCAATAAGGCAGCCGATCCCCACCACAATGAACATGGTGACCAGCAACGTCTTCTTGGAGAGCGGGCTGAGGGAGCCGCCGGTGACCAGCACACCGTATACTATGGTCGTCACCACCATGATGTAGAATGTGTGACTGGACATCGAGTCTAGGCATTCTGATGTTGACGTCTGGAATGGAAGAAATCGTAATGGTTCGGTGTATCGTAAATTAGAATTATAACAGCGTCCTGAAAGAATTACTCAGCTAAGGGCCTAATTTTTTTCTGTGAACTATTTCATCTTTATTGGTAGCTGACACAGTGAAGTGCAAAATCAAAATCAAGAATCAAAAAGCATTTATTCAAAGTAGGCTGAAAACAGTACTTTTCGAACGTCAAAATTACATCAGACAGCCCCAAAAACGCCCGCCCTTCACCACTTCCTATGTGTTTTTGCTGGGAAGAAGAAATGGTGCAACAAACTCCCCAGCAACACATGTCTGTCTGTTAGATTTGAAGAATCTTTCAACATTAAACAATATCTCAAGGAGCGTCAAAGAAAGTTTCTCAAAGTAATATTTTATACCAACAACAGGGGTGACGGAAGCTAAAGAAAAGAAATAAATTCAACACAGAAGGTTTTTTCTCACATCTCTATAAAACAAAGCATCTAATTATACGTTTTTCGGCCAATCATACTTCAAATTGTATCTGCATAGATACGCAATAATTATCACATTTTTTTAGTAACGTGTGAAAGTATGATATTACACTTCATAGTCCTCGGATTATGAACAAATCTTGACGTGATAAATCAAAAAACTGCCGACATATCAGTGGTGNGTAGTCTTCCACTCTTATCACGACTCTTCAGACTACCATCTTCCGCAAATCTCTTCACCCAACGCCTAGTAGTCTCTCTCTAAAAACAATAATATATATTACACACTTGCAATAAGCAATTGAGCTATTTTATAAATATCGTCACATTATATTAGAAAAAATTACTTACGCATAAGCCGGTTTTATTCGATATTTGAGATTATATTAAGACCATCCGAATATAGGGTCACAATATTTGACTTGGCTTCAATACTAATATAAGCCTGCATAATGAATACAAAAGAATACAATCGCAACAAGATAACACAAACGCTCGTTACTGTGTTCATCAACAACAGCGAATACCGGAATAATTTATAAGTGACTAGAAAAGTTGTTAAAATATGAGGATAGATTTAAAGTGAACTTATCATAATCTACCCTCATATTTTAATAACGACGCGACGCTAAGATTACAAACTAAGAAGGTCGTAAGTACCATTAATATTGCTATGCAATTGTTTTTTGAAACTGGTACTCCACTTATGCTTACTACTGTACATTTTTATTGCACAATAATTATTGCCCAATGTTATGGAAGGTCTAGGGGCCATTGTACTGACCATTGATCTCCTTTCTGGTGTATTTTGTGTCCTAAGACGCCGTAAGTTCTAAATTCTAATCTTTATACGTTATCCTAGAGTACTCTAAGTAAACTTACAGAAGACGAGTCCAGCGAATCCATAGAAAGTGGCCATGCAAGCTGCACTGAGGGACACGCCGGCCGCATTGGCGCCCACCACCGACCCCAAGCGGCCGAACATCAGCACTGCACCCACGGCTGTGCCCCTGTGGAGAAGAAATAATTTATACTTGTTCCTCATCATCTGTATAGTCTATGTGTCCAGTGATTCTCACGAAACTATGTACAACTCTATAACCCAGTTGCCAGGTAACCCGATAACCATAGTAAAATTGGTTGTTAGAAGTTTAGGATGATAACATAAATTACTCGGATTAGGCTTAGTATAAACTTGTAGGTACCCATAAAGCCCTTAAGAGCTATACTTTCTTATCAGTAAATATATTTTCGGCAATAATTTAGATAGGTATTTCGTTAGGTAGTGAGGTATTTCGTTAAATAACTAATTATGGCGAAATCTTTCGCTTCCGTAAAATATTTCACCATAATTATTTTGTGATTGGGTGTTTTTAAAAATATTGTTGTTGTGTTAAAATTTTAATCCGTGGTGTGATTAGACGATTTAAGTGCCGATACTGAAAGCTTCGTACTTCAAGAGGATAATTCAGAGTTGAAAAGACCGTTAGTATACCTACCTACTTAATTTTTTTTTGTTCATGTGTATAATTATGTTTATCTGGATTTCCTATACTAGTTGTCATGTAAATGTTAAATTCCACCAAAATGTTCATCATTTGTTGGCCAACATTTGTGCGCAAACTGCATAGAGTTCTTTTTTTTTCGCATTTCCCGAACTAAATGGGTGTTGAGCACAATATTGTTTCTGTTCGCTTAGGTGATTCGACCAGAAGAAATATTTGTGGACAGTGGCACACTCCTATGAAACACCACTAGAATTTTCACGTTTCACAAAAACAGGCTATAGTATAATCCTAACAAACTAGTAACATTGAGTGCACATGTAACTACTGGGAACATCTATCTAAACTTATAATAAATCTGTAGAGAGGTCAATACTGTACATGGAATATATTTCTAAAATAACCATCAGGGGGTGATTAGGGATCGATATTGATGCCAAAAATGCAATCAGTAGAATTTTTGTCTGCCTGTCTGTATAGCGGTTATAGAAACAAAAACTATTTTACGGATTTTAACGAAACCTGATACAATTATTATTCATACTCCTGAGATGGTTATAGTATACTTTTCATCACGCTACAATCAATAGGAGCAGAGCAGTGAAGGGAAAGATCTTTGATTATGACGACTCGTTGTCGCTGGCATAAGCGACATGATCCGCGAACGAAGTCGCTGGCAGAAGCTAGTGTGATAATAAATTAAATGTAATAAATACCAAGGATCAAAATACGAAGGAACCATAAAAAATTGGTCTTACGCCAGCAATAGTAGATATACTTATCCTAATGGGAGCGTGTTGCAAGAAGAATTCATTGACAACTGCCCAGTGGGTCAGTTGACATTGACTGATCCTAATGGACATACCTGGTTAGGGACTGCATACCAGGGTTTTGCATGGTTTGCCGGTTAATCAATAAGTTAAAGAAACACTATAAGAATGTTCTTCAAGACCCGTCATCGATGTCCAAAGGATTAGTTGATACGATCCAGTGACGTTGTTGGTTTATGCAGATATCTACGCATTTACAATTACAATGGAAATTAAGAAGCGATTGTGAATTGTATGTTTGAAATACACTTATAAATACCAGAAGACAACAAATCATCTTCCAAACGAAAGGACGCACAGGTACCTACGTAGTTACAGTTAGGAAAGTTTCGAACATCAATAAAGATTAGCGTTAGATTTGACACAGGTGGAAAAAATAAACACATTTAATCCATCCTGCTAGTTGTTATTCGGAACTCTGTATCTTTATGGCCATATTATTATTTAGGATTATATTATAAAACGCAAGTGTTGTCTTGTGCGAAACGGTTGACGATGGAAAATATTTGCTTTCGTATATTATGGTAGCTTTATGCAGTAAATTGTTCAAGCTTCACGAATAACGGAAAACCCAACGGCGTCTGACTCACGTGTATTTTGAGAAAACGTTAGATGTACCGCAAGTTAAAGGAGTTTGCTTGAGTATAATAATAAGAACAATTTAGCTACACCCTTTAGGCTTATCTACACCCTACTATTCATCAATAAACATGTTGCCTTATGCCCGGTTTCTAGTAAGGTTTCCAAGGATAGTTTTCGATGGTTGCTAAAAAGCCTAAATGAAGCGAGAAACCCAGCTAAGTCAGATTCTGTAATCTTCTATCGAAGACTACTCACTTCGTTGACTAAATTACCAATGTAGTTAACTTGTGATAATATAAAATTGATACCAACACAATCCCTCCTTCTTACTTCAGCACCGTCATTTCACGCAATTTTCCAGTAGTGGACGTCCTTCAGCTTCGTTTTGTATCTTCGTACTTTATTAACAAGTAAATCAACGAAGAGTAATTACCTCAAAGTGGTAGGGAATAGGTGCACGACATACGCCGTGAGGGGCCCAATTCCAAGGGCAGTTAATTGAAGGGAAGACATTGCTATGCCAGCCAGGATCCTGTTGAAAAATAAGAAGGTGATAATGTAATAAATATTTTGTTAATCTTCATGAAATATGGTTCGACTTGAACTTTTTCAGTTGCAGCATATACCTATTGTCTGCCAAGCCATTCCTCAACTATGTTAGGGGCTTGGCTTCAAAATGAACCTAATGCACCAGAACACCAGTGTGCCACAAGAACGTCTTCCTATCTGCCTTTAACAACCCAGTTATGGGTAACTCGATACCGCAGATAAGACTGGTTGATTTTCTGGCTTCTGACTACCAGTAACGACTGTCAAAGATATTCAAAAGACAGCCAGGACCAGCCGGGGCCAACCAACTTATCGTGCCTTCCGAAAAATTCGTCATAGCAAGATGATCGATCTACTAGTGCTGGCCCTTACTTAGCCACGACCTCCTCCTCCAGTTGTAAGTATGTGCCATAAAAATTATGCTTTTAATCAAAGTTACTTGAAAATGAACTTCGTTTAGTAACTGTCCGTCAATCAGCATCTTCTATTCTTTTACTTACAATGCTTGTGTATAAATATGACATGCAAATTATTCGACCTTCAAGATGAGTCGGATGAATTCGGTATGAACAATAAATAGGCCGATAAAAAAAGTTATCTCAATTCTACAGATTTTGATTACAGCACAACACAGTTTTATCTATAAAATATAAAAGGCCCCTATATCAGTAACGGATCGTGCAATTTTATATAAATACCTAATAAATTATTCACATCACCGTAAAGGTGGATGTTAGATTTAAACGGCTTCAAAAGAAGGAGGTTCTCTGTTTGCCCTGTATGTACGTATGCTTGTGCGCTATTATCTCGAGTTTAGCTGAACCGATTTTGAATCGTTTTAGACTACATTCAGTTTTTAGCGCCTTTTGAAGTCCGTTTTATTTTCTTACAGTTAAGTATAAGGAAGCAATGTCTCCAGCCTTCTTATATTTACATTTACGATCATCTTAGTCAAGTCAACACACTTGATATGTTAAACTTTATGGATTCCAGCAACTGATTACTGTAGTAAACCATTACCATTACCACCCAGCACCAAACATACCTGTTAGTAGTAAGTCCAGCAATAAGGCAGCCGATCCCCACCACAATGAACATGGTGACCAGCAACGTCTTCTTGGAGAGCGGGCTGAGGGAGCCGCCGGTGACCAGCACACCGTATACTATGGTCGTCACCACCATGATGTAGAATGTGTGACTGGACATCGAGTCTAGGCATTCTGATGTTGACGTCTGGAATGGAAGAAATCGTAATGGTTCGGTGTATCGTAAATTAGAATTATAACAGCGTCCTGAAAGAATTACTCAGCTAAGGGCCTAATTTTTTTCTGTGAACTATTTCATCTTTATTGGTAGCTGACACAGTGAAGTGCAAAATCAAAATCAAGAATCAAAAAGCATTTATTCAAAGTAGGCTGAAAACAGNTATCTTTATGGCCATATTATTATTTAGGATTATATTATAAAACGCAAGTGTTGTCTTGTGCGAAACGGTTGACGATGGAAAATATTTGCTTTCGTATATTATGGTAGCTTTATGCAGTAAATTGTTCAAGCTTCACGAATAACGGAAAACCCAACGGCGTCTGACTCACGTGTATTTTGAGAAAACGTTAGATGTACCGCAAGTTAAAGGAGTTTGCTTGAGTATAATAATAAGAACAATTTAGCTACACCCTTTAGGCTTATCTACACCCTACTATTCATCAATAAACATGTTGCCTTATGCCCGGTTTCTAGTAAGGTTTCCAAGGATAGTTTTCGATGGTTGCTAAAAAGCCTAAATGAAGCGAGAAACCCAGCTAAGTCAGATTCTGTAATCTTCTATCGAAGACTACTCACTTCGTTGACTAAATTACCAATGTAGTTAACTTGTGATAATATAAAATTGATACCAACACAATCCCTCCTTCTTACTTCAGCACCGTCATTTCACGCAATTTTCCAGTAGTGGACGTCCTTCAGCTTCGTTTTGTATCTTCGTACTTTATTAACAAGTAAATCAACGAAGAGTAATTACCTCAAAGTGGTAGGGAATAGGTGCACGACATACGCCGTGAGGGGCCCAATTCCAAGGGCAGTTAATTGAAGGGAAGACATTGCTATGCCAGCCAGGATCCTGTTGAAAAATAAGAAGGTGATAATGTAATAAATATTTTGTTAATCTTCATGAAATATGGTTCGACTTGAACTTTTTCAGTTGCAGCATATACCTATTGTCTGCCAAGCCATTCCTCAACTATGTTAGGGGCTTGGCTTCAAAATGAACCTAATGCACCAGAACACCAGTGTGCCACAAGAACGTCTTCCTATCTGCCTTTAACAACCCAGTTATGGGTAACTCGATACCGCAGATAAGACTGGTTGATTTTCTGGCTTCTGACTACCAGTAACGACTGTCAAAGATATTCAAAAGACAGCCAGGACCAGCCGGGGCCAACCAACTTATCGTGCCTTCCGAAAAATTCGTCATAGCAAGATGATCGATCTACTAGTGCTGGCCCTTACTTAGCCACGACCTCCTCCTCCAGTTGTAAGTATGTGCCATAAAAATTATGCTTTTAATCAAAGTTACTTGAAAATGAACTTCGTTTAGTAACTGTCCGTCAATCAGCATCTTCTATTCTTTTACTTACAATGCTTGTGTATAAATATGACATGCAAATTATTCGACCTTCAAGATGAGTCGGATGAATTCGGTATGAACAATAAATAGGCCGATAAAAAAAGTTATCTCAATTCTACAGATTTTGATTACAGCACAACACAGTTTTATCTATAAAATATAAAAGGCCCCTATATCAGTAACGGATCGTGCAATTTTATATAAATACCTAATAAATTATTCACATCACCGTAAAGGTGGATGTTAGATTTAAACGGCTTCAAAAGAAGGAGGTTCTCTGTTTGCCCTGTATGTACGTATGCTTGTGCGCTATTATCTCGAGTTTAGCTGAACCGATTTTGAATCGTTTTAGACTACATTCAGTTTTTAGCGCCTTTTGAAGTCCGTTTTATTTTCTTACAGTTAAGTATAAGGAAGCAATGTCTCCAGCCTTCTTATATTTACATTTACGATCATCTTAGTCAAGTCAACACACTTGATATGTTAAACTTTATGGATTCCAGCAACTGATTACTGTAGTAAACCATTACCATTACCACCCAGCACCAAACATACCTGTTAGTAGTAAGTCCAGCAATAAGGCAGCCGATCCCCACCACAATGAACATGGTGACCAGCAACGTCTTCTTGGAGAGCGGGCTGAGGGAGCCGCCGGTGACCAGCACACCGTATACTATGGTCGTCACCACCATGATGTAGAATGTGTGACTGGACATCGAGTCTAGGCATTCTGATGTTGACGTCTGGAATGGAAGAAATCGTAATGGTTCGGTGTATCGTAAATTAGAATTATAACAGCGTCCTGAAAGAATTACTCAGCTAAGGGCCTAATTTTTTTCTGTGAACTATTTCATCTTTATTGGTAGCTGACACAGTGAAGTGCAAAATCAAAATCAAGAATCAAAAAGCATTTATTCAAAGTAGGCTGAAAACAGTACTTTTCGAACGTCAAAATTACATCAGACAGCCCCAAAAACGCCCGCCCTTCACCACTTCCTATGTGTTTTTGCTGGGAAGAAGAAATGGTGCAACAAACTCCCCAGCAACACATGTCTGTCTGTTAGATTTGAAGAATCTTTCAACATTAAACAATATCTCAAGGAGCGTCAAAGAAAGTTTCTCAAAGTAATATTTTATACCAACAACAGGGGTGACGGAAGCTAAAGAAAAGAAATAAATTCAACACAGAAGGTTTTTTCTCACATCTCTATAAAACAAAGCATCTAATTATACGTTTTTCGGCCAATCATACTTCAAATTGTATCTGCATAGATACGCAATAATTATCACATTTTTTTAGTAACGTGTGAAAGTATGATATTACACTTCATAGTCCTCGGATTATGAACAAATCTTGACGTGATAAATCAAAAAACTGCCGACATATCAGTGGTGCTATAATTAGATATAATACATGTAGCTAAGCAATAAAAATATATCAGCTGATAACGTTATTATAATATCGTATGATTCTATTCCGTATCTGAGGAAAACCCACCACCGCACCGATAGGAATCATTACTAATCTTAAAAATGCGAAAGTAATGTCTGTCTGTCAATTCTCATTTGACGTCAAAACTACTGAAAAAAAATCTTAATACACCAATAATCAAAAAATAAGTAATTTATATGCCAATAGTCTAGACTTCTAGAGAAAATACATAGGCTACTGTTATCCGAATGCGGGAAGCAGGTAATTCCTTGTAAGTTGTTCCGCGTTTAGTCGCCAAGCCATTGAAAAAGCAAAGACAAAAAAAAATACTATTATAAAGCTGCTAGCGTTAAAGGCAAAAGTGCAAACAGACTCTAATCGTACTCGTCCAGCTTTCACACTAAAACCAAAAACTACCCAACTGATATTTTAGGTAACAACCGGGTCTTACTCTTGATGAAATTGTAATTGGGAGAAAAGAGGTATCGTAAACCTTTACAATTTCATCGCGAGTAAGACCCGGTTGTTATCTATAAATATTCTAAAGTTGAAGAGCTTGTTTGTTTGTTTGAACGCGCTAATCTCAGGAACTATTGGTCCGATTTGAAAAAATCATAAAAACATTGATTATCCTACTGATTTACACAAAAGGTACACAGAGTCTAAATAGAGCCTAGAAAGAACATAGGCTAGTTCTTTTAAGACATGGGTATAGCCGCAAGGCATAGTTAGAAGAACATAAATGTTACTCACCGAGTTATCAACCTGCCCCATCAGCTCGCACACAGTGCCTGTCGTCTCTGGACTGTTCATCACTTTGTTGATGGTGTCCGGAGCGAACAGGAATAGGCCGTTCAGGCTACAGAAAATTTTAGGTCGTTAGTAGTCATTTTTCAACTCCACAAGAAGATAATATAATGTAGTGTGAAAACCAAAAATCATATTTTGTTGAAAAACCTAATAAGAATGGTAATGCTAAGGCGCATTACAGCTAAGTAAAGAAAACGGATTTTGTACTCTGTGAATCTTTATCGGTTCATCAACACTATTCAACACCTATGTCTAGCATATGCAAACCAACTCAAAATCAGCTTATTTAGGCCATGTTATGCCTAAAAAACACAAAACCTCGCTAACTTCGCCAAGCCCATTGGCAATGTTTTTTGGACTTTATAATTTAATGTGTGTTTTGGGTTGGAACAGTCTAAATGATTTGAATGTTTTTCATATTTTTTTAAATTCAGTTTAATTTTTGTTTGAATTTTTAACTCATCCTTTTTGATATCATTTGAAATTCAGATAACTCCTTACAAAGAGAAGAGTCCAAACATGAGGAAGGCGGTGAGGGAGAACCACTTGAGATGCGGTGGCCGCAGCAGGGCGAACGCTGACTCCTGCTGCGTCTTCGGCGCGAGCGCACTCTCCGAGCCGCGCTGTTCCGAATCGTTTATGTCGCAAGGCGTTTTTAAGGACTTCACCTGGGAATTGGAGATAGAACACGATCTTCAGATTATACTATAAATAGCTTTGGTATAACATATATGTTAAATCGCAAAGCTTTTCGCAAGATTAATCAAATGATGGATGAGGTGACGTTAAGGCAGTGTTCCTTAACTATTATTTTTTTCAGATGAATATACCTTCTTATTTGATTTATGCCAACATAACACTATGAAAGAGATCAAGAGAGAGAGATAGAGAGATCAACCAGAATTGGTCATAAGACTGGTTTACTTGATTTCCCTTTTCAAGATGCCAATTTCAGGAGACAATCTTCTTCTATACTTACGCAAAAACTATCTTCAGGTAGCCCAGTATTGACAGTATAAATCTTCCTCAGCACAGCCAACGCCTCCTTATCCTTGCCCCTGGTCATCAGGAATTTGGGGCTCTCGTCAGCGACCAGTAGACAGAGGGCAGACACTAGCAGAGGAGCTGCATACACTGCCGTCAGGAGACGCCAGGGTCGCATGACTATGATGCCAAACTGGTACTGCCAGTCGTAGGACAGGATCAGCCAGGCTAGACCTGGAAAATATGTATGGATGTGTGTTCTTCTTGTTGGGAACTAGGGGCTCGTTACTGAGTTTTTGAAGGTTCCAAAATATAACAACAACACTTGATGTGACTTTGTGAGTTGGACATCACTGCTTACCTTCTTCTATATCTTCATCTTCATATACTAAAATTATGAAGCTAAAGTGTTTGTTTGAACGTGCTAATTTTAAGGAACTACTGGTCCATGTTGAAAAGTGTTTTCAGATGAGTTTTTGTTTAAAATAAATATAAAATAAACGGGCTCCTACTGATCTACTGACCGGGGCTAATGAAAGTGAGTAGATTGATGAGTCCGTTGGTGATGAGGACTGCGAAGTCGCGGCGCCTGCGCGGGAGCATCTCTGACACGTACGCGTAGCCCAGAGACGACGGGCACGAGATGCTGGAATTGAAAGTGTGAAGTTTTAGTTGTGGAAATTTACTATTTTATGGTAGGTCTATTGCTCGGTCTTTTCAGAATAAGAAATGATTGGCAAGTTTCGTTATCATAGGCTTATTTCACATTTTTGTGATTTAAGGGTCTAAAAATTCATAAGGGTTAATCAAGTTGAAAATAAGTAAAGTAAAAAACTGATTTCGTAATGAGTTTTTTATGAATTTCTTTGTTTGTTAAAGGTTTGGGAAAACCTCTGAAACTACTGTTGGGAAGCTACATTATCCCCAAGTAACATGGGCTATTACTATCTGAGTAATGAAAGAGGTTACTTAATCCAAAAAATATTCGAATACAGTTACTTACAAAAGTGAGCAACCGAACTTGAGCAACGCGAAGCTAACTAAGGAAGGCATGAAGGCTGCTGCGAAGGCCATCACGCCGGAGACCACGAGGGAGCCGAGCAGCACCGGCTTCCTGCCCAGGGAGTCTGCTGCACGACCCCAGAACGGCGCCGTCAGGATTATACCTGGAAACATAATATTACATCACGCCTATTATCAGAAAGGATTCTGGTTCAGTAAAAGTAGCGGGAATTCATAACTTGTTAGTTATGTAGGAGTCCACTATTATGGGTGGACTTCGCGTTGAGAAGTACTACATACAAAACTGGTTTCTTTGACAAAGTAACCTACCATTTTTTCTTGGAAGTACTAATATTCGAATAAAGATTTACTTCAACAGAAAATAAGAATATAGGTAAATGCCACGGATGTCCACGGAATCGCCCAGAGTCTGACGCTAGCTCCCATAGCACCCACCGGATTCATTCGATGATTTCCCACAAAAAAAGTAATATGCACGCAACCTATTATAAGATAAGCAAAAAACATGAATTTGTTGTCTGTCTGCTTGTAATAAAAAAGTAACGAAACACAAACTTACCAATATTAGGTAAAGATGTGAGTATCCCCTTCAAGCTATCTGGTACATCCAGGTCGCAGGAGGCAGCTGGCAACACGAAGGCGATGCCAATCATCTCAATGATGGCCGCGAACAGACTGAACAGCATCAGCACATTGTGGAGGACCTGGTACCTGCCGGTGCCTGGGGAAATTGGTACAGCAATTAGCATTACAGTGTTTTTGCTATTTTTATTACATCATGGTGGAAATTACTCGACAGCAACTCTGTTATCTGACTCAAACACAATAGACTGATTTAACAACACCTACTTATAAAGGTCGCTCACCAACATGCATGATCAGCGTGGTGAGTATGGGCCAATCCTCCCAGCTTCGGGGAGGCCTACTTATAAAGGTTCGTTTAGATATGCAGACATTAAGCGTTCCAGACACGTCGGCAAAATAATATTATTTCATACATTTTATAATTATTGACAGAATGCATCTCTCATCTAGCGAATGAGTCTGAAAACTGTGACAGTCAGTCAATCACACATATCTGATTACTTAATTACTTACTTTTTATTTTTCATTGACGAGTGCACCAATAAAATTGATAGCGGTGTCTGTCACGTTATGTGCTGAACACGCTATATATGTAAACAAAGCTTAATACATTACAATTACGCAAACTTTATAACCGAGCACTGATGTGATTGATTGTTCACCAGACGTAACAAGTCGTAAACAAGTCATGCAAGTACGACATAAATAGATAGCGCCTATCATTTTCTACGGAGCAACACGTCAACTTGCGTTACACATTATTATGACAATTATTATAATAAGACTATCGCAATTATGTTGTGTAAGGTGAGTGATCCTGTCTATAAATAGGACGCTATCACTTTCTGAGACGACGCGAAAGAGAAATGTTGGCTGGAATTTTCTAGATGTTATTGAATTACTTATTTAATAAGAGGACGTGCGCCTGTTGAATATGATATAGCGATGTTTTCGTGAGATATTTAGGCAATATCGTTTTAGGGAAATTCTTTCTAACTATTTATTCTTTGTCACAGCTTAAAAACGTCTGCTGCTAGTAGGTATTTAATATCCCACTTGGTACTCTGTTGTGGTTCTCCCGCCACCAGCCGGTCGCCAGAGCCTTGTTCGTTTTTCAGCAGGATACGACTGGCAGATGAGGTTGGTAATCGGGGCAGAATGATGAAGGCTCCCTTAAACTTGCGTCTATTTATTGACTATTTATTCAGATTATATGAATTCGAAATCTGTATTAAGTATGTGAAATTAATGTTTTATCAAAAGTTTGGAGCATAAGGATGTATCTCCTTAAATGATGGAGCAGATAATACTTATCGATAAAAATAATCAGTAGATTCCGTTCGTCTGTCATTATAAGTATATCATGAAGACACTAAACTTATTGTAAATCTCGGCAGTGAAGATGTGATAGCGCGATAAGATAGCTGTTCCTATTTTAGGTAATATTCTTTAAGATAACTGTTGTTGTAGGTATCATAAGTGCAATACATCCCGCCTGGCCTCTCCTTACGAGTAACGTTGGGTTGACTTCTAGTCTAAATATATGCAGGAACTAGTGTTTTTCATGGAAGGACTGCCCATCTGACCTCCGCAACTTAGTTACACAAGCAACACCACACAAATATGGCCGGGGGCGATTATAATCCATGCGGCCTTATTACCCACAAACTTCTCATCTTCAGTAAATAATATTAATAAAAATCTTTTATTTCAAAAAGCCAAACAAACACAATTTTTCATCTCAAACCAAACTTAAAACATAGGTTCTTAATAATATGATTACAAAGCCATTTTTGAGACAGGTTGAACGTGTGTGTCTGTGTTAGTACCTATGCACTGTGTTACAGACACATAGTGCAACCACCCAACGAAAAAATATTTCGAGTATTCAGAAATTGAAAATTTCCATGAATAAATATGGGTATGACATACTTGAATGATAATTCTAAATCTTTACAAATACGCCATCACACATTTTTTTTATGATGTCGTTAATATGCACATGCACAAAAGTACTTAATTTTTCTCGTAAATGTATTTATAGCCTGTGTTCCTCTGAGATAAGGTAAGTCTCAAGAAGTGAAAGATTTTTGAAAATACTTAACTAAAAGGTGTGAGTACCTACCGCTTTTTCAAAAACAAAATTGAAGAAAAAATGCTTTGAAGTAGATATAATATCTTTATCTTATTTATTTAGTATAGATTTCAATATACTAACCAGCGAATTCCAATGCTTCTTCCAACTCGACCTCCATTTTCGGCGGTCGATGCATATCATCGGGCACCATGCTCGACATCACCTCATGTCGCATATTCACGTCCCTATGGAACACCGTTAATATTAAACTATAACAATAATAACTCCCTAAGTATACAGGGATAATTGCCGGTTTTGTGTCGCCATTATTTTCATTACAGTAAAAGCTCTTCATTCGCGGGGTTTATGTTCCGTAAATATGCCGCGAATACAGAAACCGTGAATATGGAATGGTAATTTATATGGGGTTATAGGGGATACGTTCCTAGGTGACGGATGATAGCGGAAGATACGTGTTACTCGATCACAATTTTTGCAACGAATGGAAAATTAAAACAATACAAAACGCAATGCGGCTCTTATCAAAGGACGGGACGTCCATTTGTGACAGCATTTATTAATATACTTTATGTCATAACAAATAAGTTTATTTTACCTAAACATTATGTTTGTCCTTTGTGGTAAGTTGCCGCCGCTGCAAAGGCGGCTTAGCTCAAAGGAACCGCTGAACCAAACAAAAAACGCCGATAGCTTTTGAAAAAACAATCTAGGCGTAGTAATAATAAGGTCTATTTTTTTATTAGTTCACTTGTTGTCGCGATGACATATTATACAGAATGCTTTGTATTGAGGTATGTATGTACCGTTGTACTGATTCGATCCGCGAATAAAGAAATCTTTGGCCGCGAATAAAGGAATTAGATCGCATTTTTTCAATCCGCGAATACTGAAAACGCGAATGAAGGAAGCGCGAATAAGGAGCTTTTACTGTATTATTAAAGTTATCTCAAAAGGGCTTCAGCGTGTTGGCTTCGGCCCCACGTTCGCCTTCCAAAATTCCGGGACTCTGTAGTCCCGTGTGCATGGCAACTCACTAATAAACTTCAAAAGCTAATAACCCCACTTAAATTTCCATGCTTTATATTACCAGAAAAACATGTAGTACTATTTTTAACTATAAAGCCTTCAAAAACCATGTTTTAATGCAAATAAATTTATATAAAAATTATCTAAAATCTTGCCTTTTTTCAAACATTTTGCACCAATACTTTTTCTGACCGACCGCTAGACCCTGACTGTTCAAAAACTATATCCTATATGTTAAAACGTCAATGTTTATATCATACATTATAGTCTTTTATGATCAATGGCCGTGGAGATAGATGATCGAATATTATCATCGGAAAAGTAGGGCGATGTGACACAATCGTAGATATTGTGTTACCACATCTAGATTGTGAATGTAAACTAGTGTTTATCGTTTATCGTGATATACTCAGGCTCGAATACACCGACATAAACATCCGTTTAAATAAAGAACCGGTAAAGTGTGAGTCGGAATCACGCGCGAAGGGTTGGAGTCCATACCATTTTACTTATCTACTAAAATAATCATGCTCTAAGGAAACCCTTAAAATATTCATTTCCTTGTAGTTTTTTACCCGACTACGGCGAAGCGAAAAGGAAGATTATGATTTTGACCTGTTAATTAACCTGAATTTGTTATTATAACATCTACAATTTTAAACTTTCTCGACTTGTACACATATTTTAGCAAACAAACGGGTCTTACTCGCGATTAAATTATGAAGATTTACGATAATTCTATTCTCCCGACGTTTCGGCGGAATTGCACCGACCGTGGTCACGGGCAGACTCCCCGTGACCACGTTGTGCTGTCTAAAAAAGGTCTACAATAATACATCAACTGTGAAAATTTCAACTGTCTAGCTCTCATGGTTCTTAAGATACAGCCTGGTGATAGACGAATAGACGGGCAGCGAAGTCTAGCAATAAGGTTTCGTTTTACCCCTGTGTTTGTATCAAACGAAACTTGAACGTGAAAATTCGTAGTAAACAGTTGTTTGAATATAAACCTACGTTTATCTTATCGGTCAATTTGGGCCTTAACCCTGGGTTAATAAAGTGTTGTTCAGCCTGGGGTCAGTGGTCTTTGGACTTTCTAAATGTTAGTTCTTTCACGACTAGTCAGTTGTTCCAAACTATATACGGGGTTACTTGTAATTCGACGTATACGTTTACAGAAGGGCCCAAGAGCAACAAATTAAGCCACTCTTACCTCTGAGCAAAGTTCAGTGGTTTACGAGATTTTCACAATTTTTGTTTTGTGTGTGTCTTACTAATTTGCGCCCATAACCAAATCGTCCATGTATAAAATCGACGCTACCAAATCCAATACTGTTAGATTTCGACATCGTTAAGCTGTTCTATGAGGCAGAAAAGTGCGTAAGCTTGAGAGGATTAGTCAGAAGGTTTTCAAATGGTGTAATAATGGCCAAAAAGGTCTAAGCTTGAATGTCGAATTTTGGGTAAATTTCCAAAAATCCAAAAATTTACAATATCTCGGAAACCACTGAACTTTGCTCAGAGGTAAGAGTGGCTTAATTTGTTGCTCTTGGGCCCTTCTATCACCTCCTTCCGGATATACGTCGAGTTACAAGTAACCCTGTATACTTATAAGCTGAAGAAATTTTTTGTGTTTGTTTTAACATGCTAATCTCAGGAATAGGTCCAATTAGAAAAAATATTTCGGTGTGAGATAGCAAGGAAGCCTATATAATGTGCTACTTTTCATATATTTGGTAAAGTAGTGCGCACGGGTTGCCATGCCTACAAAAAGGTAATGTAAAAACTGTATACGTTTTGACGGTTTCATCTGCCTAGCCTTTTCCCAACTACGTTGGGGTCGGCTTTCAGTCTTACCGGATGCAGCTGAGAACCAGTGTTTTACATGGAGCGACTGCCTGTCTGACCTCCACAACCCAGTTATCCGGGCAACCCGATACCCCTTAGTAAGACTGGTTGTCAGACTTTCTAGCTTCTGACTACCCGTAACGACTGTCATAACAGCCGGGACCCATCAATTTATCGTATCTTCCGAAACACGAAAGAACTCGTCATGACAAGATGGTCAACCATCCACGGACCGGCTGCGTCAAGCATTGCATAACCTTATGATCCATCGATCCGCGCGGCTTTGACTTAGCCACGAGCTCTTTTCACGTTTTGACGGTTTGTGTGTCCTTCTAAATTTGGAATCTTTACTACTCACAATAATTCTGTAATCAGAACCAAATCAACATTGAGTTTGACGTTGCGGCGCCAGACAACATCAGATAATGCACTTATTGTTATACAATTTTAATGGTAGGTTATAGCAGTTAGATAATATTGACATACTTACCTATTCTCTTGTAAAGGAACTTACATGCTGTCTGTGATGATCAGGAGTGAAACTTGGCATAAATTGTGAGTGATTTGATTACTTATGATCGTTCGATCCGCGTGGCTTTGACTTAGCCACGAGCTCTTTTTCTTTGAAGTCGGTTAAAAATAACAACGGTTTCACACTAGTGGATTTTCCATTCGTTTTTCCAAGATTTATTTATTTATTTATTATCTCACCAAACAATATCATTACAGGCTTACGCCCAATGCGATAATGTAGTCTTATGATTTTATAAATCCTAAAAATAACAAAACTAAAGAACTTAACATCTATTAAAAATTAAATAAAAAAATACTAAAACAACAAAAAGCTAATCCCGTTCGATCATTTTGATGATCGGTGTCGCGCGTATAGGTACGTTCCTTACAATCCGATAATGTGAAGGCGCTGTAAGTATTAGATATCAAATAAAAAACTTACATCATTTTTTTGTACCTATGGTACAAAGGAACTTTTAATTCAGAAAAAATCTCTTTTAAAAAATCTCGTGAGGTATAAATGTTTCGAATATTTAATAAAATTAGAGAATTTTCCGATTGGCTCAGTCCGGATTAGCCAAAAACAAACGGACTTGACAGCGGCAAGTACATACAATATTTTGTGGATAACACTATCTTTGTCCATCGGAAAAATACCGGCGTTGGCTCATCTTGTGTACACAATGACGGAACTAGAAGATATTATCGGATTTACAAATCTTAGCAAGTGTTATATAATGCGAAAGTGCTTTTATCAGTTTGTGTGCCTCTGATTCAGATCTTTAAATAGTAAGTAGGTAATTCAGACGCGGCAAGGTAGGTACGTTATTCGAAAGAGTTCCTTTATGCTGTTTGGGGTCTTATAAAGGATTGATTAGTATGCCGGCGAGTATCGAGATATCTCAAGACTTATAAATTTTGCTTACTGAATTGACTGACTTTTAAAGATTGACTTTTAAATTTAGCTTTTATCGTTACTTCATTAATAGATATTATAAATGCGAAAGTAACTGAACCTATCTAAATGAAAATTAGTGCACAAGTAGATAAAGTCTACATATTTCAGGTTTAAACCATTTATTTAGCCACACATACATAATTGAATATGGATCCAATATAGGCAAATTATAACACAAGAAAAATAGTGTGGCAAGGGGTCCATCTCAGTATTGCATCCTTTGCGAGTGCAACTGTGGCCAATAACTAATAAACATAACGCATACTTAAAAGCTCAATACGGATTTACTTTACCACGGTAACGAATACAAACCTCTTTATCATATTCGCGTGCAGATAACTAATGCGTTTCCTTCCGTAAAACATGCTCACAGAAGCAATATTATTCCACAATATTATACAAAATATCTTAAACGCCACACGCCACTTCACACTGATGTCAATAAACTAGAGATTATTCTTATTGCACGACAATATACGACTGCATCCTCCCGCGAATGAGTAATACTCTAAATGTTATTGTAATAATATTCTTAAGAAGTACATAATTATTTAACTAAGTAAATAATATTTGAAATATTCTCACTGACTAATTATTGTGGGGTTAAGTTCCGGTAATTATCTTATCATAGGTCACTGTTAGGATTCTGGATGGACAAATAAGTGCACTAGATACGGTTGTTTTTCGTGAGAAATTGAGCCATCGTTCGAGCTTGAATTAGTAGGTTATTAGTCATACACACTTACTCAAGAACTTATTATTAAGATAAACAATTAAAACGGCTAATATTGATTTAAAGTATATAAGTAACGCAGAATTATGTTTTTAATTTAAATAATTATATTAAGCCACAGTTTGTAAGGAACACAGAGTAGGTAAGGTACTACTTTCGCACGCTGTATGATTAACGACCTCTAAGGATTTTAAAAAGGCATTTGATAAGGTTGATCATACAATTTTATCGCTCAAATGCGTTTTATTCAATTGAAAATTGACGTTAAAAATACACAAAGTTATCACAGTTTTCAGTGATAATCAATGTTTACAGTATTTAATATTTAATTAAAATAAGTAAAATTATCTGAGGTTCGTTTTTGTAAGGTTTACGCAAGGATCTACATTAGGACCGACCGACATTATTAAGCACGGCCATATATCGTAAATACAAAAATATTTAATTGACACTTATTATGTACTAAAACCGCAATATTATTAACTGATGAAGTATCCTTGAATTTTATAGTAGTTATAATAATATATTGCACTAATGTCTCGTGTAATCTAAATACTTGTAACCCAGGGTTATGATGCCGATAATTAGAAGCCCCTGGCACATAATAGAAGATTATTTCACTTATAGATGACATTATGAAAAGTGTCTGTAGATAGTTTGATGTCCTTCACTTATTAAAATGCTGCTGATATTTGATTTTTTTTTGTTTATTCCGCAAATAGTATAACTAATATCGGAAGTTATTAATGAATAAGCTAAATCTATTATCCAGTTTTCGAGTTACCAATCGGACTGACACACACTCGACACATAGCATATGCACGCTTAATTGGCACGTTGGTGCGTATATATTTTTAACCGACTTCCCAAAAAAAATGAGGATCTTCGATTTTTAAAAAAGAATTAAAGGCAAGCATGCCTACATTTTCATAATAGTACGAATAAATAAACAATGAAACACTAAATTCAAAATGTAGTTCTTTAAACTTAAAGTCAACCAATTCTTAAACTTAAACAGTTCGGAATTTCTATCATAAGCTTTAACAATATACGAGCATATAAAAGAAAACATGCATGAAAAATACTAAAAATAATTTTACCTTTCATAAATTCACTTCCCGTTACACAAACAAATCATCAACTATTGTTTTTGTTTTCTACTAAGCCGCGATGGCACTCTATAGTAATTTGCCACTACAAAATTGTTTACACTTTATTAGCGCGAAAATATAAGGAATTTATTTATCTGTCCCTTGCACTGCACTGTCCGTTCTGTCCAGTACTAAGTACACTATATCTTAGCTCCAGGCTTCGTTTGTCACATACATGTTCCGTATACGTGCTTCAATGATAATTATTTATAATAATAATTACGTTCCATTTAACACTATGTTAAATACGTGTTATTTTACAAATTCTTCAAAACACTGTTTTTCAAGTTGGTGGATTTTGACGTGTTTAAACAGCTAGATAATCTAAGTGCAGATAGAGGGCAGACGGTTATCGAACTATGAATACTACAGCATTTCAATGTCTTCAGGTAAAAGTCGTTGGATTTATAAGCGGAATTTTGCAGTCGGAAACGGTGACTCAGTAAGAAGTCACTGTGTTATATTTATTGTTTGAAACAAGTAAATATTAGCAATTTTAAACACAGATTCTGAGAAATTGGAGCAGCCAACAAAGGCGAAGGCTAGATGGCATTTTAATTAGGTACCTACTATAATAGTAACAAGTCGTTGTATTACCTACCGACTTCTATTACAAAAAAACTAATGCATACATAAGTTTAAGTTCATCATTCAATTACATTAACACAAACAAAATTTAAAAGTAGACGCAATCCCCAGCGGAGCCCACTAGGGCCAGAGCCTGTCAGGGCTGCGGGATCGTCCGAAAGTCTTACCGCGGGCCAATGTACACCCTGTCGGTATAGTTCGAAGAATTTACCGCGGCCCAAGTACACAAAGGGCGCATGGAGAAACACGGTGGGTTTTAGTAAAAGACTGACATTCCCTGACGCAGTCACCTACAGCGGCAGGAAACATCAGATGATTTCTCATTGCAAAAAAAAAATAGATATAATCTAATCACATTTAAAGGTCACAATCACCTACTTGGGATGCTGTCCTCTTCGATGATCAAGATGAAATGTGTTCACCAAACTTTATCTACCAAGAGCACCATACAGACGGACAGTAATCACTCAGTTTTATTATCATTATAATCACTATAAGTACCTACGAAATTATCTTAATTGCAATAATATCTGCGCTTATGATTCAAGTGGATTACCGTCCAATTCCCTAAGAATGACACTTATCTGTGTGACTTACAAACTGCTATCAGGGCATCTTTTGTTTTTACATATTATTAGCAAATAATTTGTAGCTTTAGTTGTAACGTAACGCATTCTAACGTTAATTGCTCCTTTTTGTGCCGATAAGCGGATCTTCCTTAATTAGAATCAAGTAATACTTGAGTGAAGAAATATAAATAACTAGTAGTAATAGTTGCTACTATTACCCGCGTCCCGAGGTGACTACTTCTTGCTCTGAATAAAAAGAAGCGTGTGTCTTTTCGCAGGCTCCATGTCTGTGAACCGAATTTCATATAAATTGCTTCCCGAAAAGAAAGAGTAATTTTCGCGTTTTTAGAAGAAGTTTTTGGCAGAAAGTAGTTGATCCTATAGAGTGTCTTTCATAAAGCCCATTAGGTCTAAAAAATTATTTTGTAAATTACTTTGAAAAGTACTTTGTGAAAATTTCAGCTTTCTAGCTATCACGGTTTATGAAATACAGCCTGGGGACAGACAACGAAGTCTTAGTAATAGGGTCCCGTTTTACCCTCTTGGGTACGGAACTCTAAAAATTACCATGGTCAAAAATATGATCATGTCACTGTTGCTTCAGGTACTTGAACTCAACATTTTGTTTTATTACTTTTCATCACGTGAGCTTAATAAGAATAAATATAGTGAATACGACTCATACAAGTACCTAATACCTATCCTATGAATCAAGACAGATCATATTTAGATAAATAATCTGTTCAAACACTTACGACAGTATATCCGCAAATATCTCAAACTGTCACTTTAGGCGTTCAAGAAAGGTGATGACGAATAGATAACAATTTTACAGTCAGACAAAAGTATTAAGTCTATAACACTGATCTTAGATTTAACCTCACTGATTTCACTTGTAGGCTTCCAGGACTATAAGTAGTAACAAACACACGCGAAGGCAAATAATCTTGACAATAGCTGATCTCCCAAATATCCCTTAGAACACGGGCATAAAAATTGCGCTGAAGATTCAAAGCTGGATTCTGTGAGAACATCGCTTATGCCGTTCCAAAGTATCTTGAATCACAGTATAAACAACTACTTTTCAGCCGACTACAAAAAAAAATGTGTTGCTATTTCAACATTTTTTTATCGCCGAAGATTTGTTTTCGATAACAATGACACTTTTGTTCTTTAGAAAAACTGCAAAATTTTCAATGCAAATTGACAGTCGTAAATTCTAATAGAGACTGGTTATTTTTCGCTAACTCAGTGCGAATTGAGTCCATAACCTTCCAAGTATTATCTGTTTGGTGTAAACACGCAGGGGATTTTCTGTAGATGACACATTCGAAGGTGCTAATTAATAAGTAGCGGTTGTAACACTGAGGTGAGAGATTCAAGAAAATAACACTTTATTTGGTTTAGGTACGTGGTCTTGGGTTATCTATCACGTGTAAACGAATTATGGGCCTCGTCACATTCTGCCCAGAACCATTTTGAAGTACAGACGACTAGGCAACCTACTCGAATCTGTCAAATTTTACCGTTCGAATATTAACCCTCCACTATGGTGATATGGTAGAAAATCAATTGAAGAAAAACAGATTGTGGTAGCGTAACGTGCTGTCGTCTGTACCAATCATGTTGCTGGGGCTGCAGAATTGACCGAAAGTTACCGCGGTCCTGGCACACAAAGGGTTCCAGAAGGAACATGGTGGGTTTAGTCAGTAAGAGTCTGACACTCCCTCACGCCTTTAACGGGAGGGGTCATTTGATGATTTCCCACCAAAAAAAGGTACCGATTATCGGGCGGCGGAGGTAAATGGTAAGAGGAGGTAAGAGGTATATGAGGCATATATGACCTATGACATGAGGCTACATGCACGTACTTGTGCTCTGAATTTACATGCAAGCGAGAAATGTACCAAGTAACAATTGCAAATACGATATTGTAGTAATGCGGAAGCGAATGGCTGATATGTAATAATAATTTATTGTGAGATAAGAGGTCAACTGGCCATCTTGAAGTTCGAGATCGAAGTTGTTCAAGACGTAGTGCTAATTGGTAAGTAGTAAATGATGAGTGTTATCAAAGTCAACCATTAGAGCGTAAGATTTTGTAACATTAAGTAATCAAGAGAAACATGAATACAGATTTATTAGTTAGCTTTTTAGAAGATCTCGTGGCTAAGACAAAGCCGCGCGGATCGATCGATCATAAGGTTAAGCAACGCTTGGCGCGGTCGGTCCGTGGATGGGTGACCATCTTTTCATAACGAGTTCTTCCGTGTTTCGGAAGACACGAAATAAAACAGTGGTCCCGCTGTCATTTGAACTCTTTGGCAGTCCGTTACGGGTAGTCAGAACCAGAAAGTCATGACAACCAGTCTACCAAGGGGTGCCCAGGTCGGTCAGGTAACTGGGTTGTGGAAGTCAGATAGGCAGTCGCTCCATGTAATACACTGGTTCTCAGCCGGTTAAACTGGAAGCCGACCCCAAAAATAGTTGGGAAAAGGCTAGGCGGATTTTTAAGTAATCAAGAGATTAGCGCAATACTAAAACTCTTCTTCTTCCCTTATCGAGTGAGGCTCATTGTCACCAACAAGATAAACATCCGATTAAGGAAATCAGCTGCATATTAAAACCTACAGTAGTCAAAGGAAAACACTTCATTTGCGACTTATATTCCTAAAACTATTGATTCCCTAAGCAAAGTTTCACAAAAAATCCTGCTTCTGAATAACAGAATGTTGTCATTGAACCGACCGATTACGTAATCGACTGTTAGTGAAATTGCACTCAATAGCAAGTTAGAACCTTTGCGTCTATGTTTTCTCAACTCCGTCGATTACGCTTGTCGAAAAATGTCGAGAGAATTTTAGTGAGTTTTTCACATTTTTTCTCTTGATATAGGATTCATCCTTCATTTGCTGTCTTGTATGATTTTAATAATAGAGCAAATACATTCAACAGTGTAAAAGCGGTTCAAACAAGATATTAAACGTGATAATATCACTCATATATCAAGATACTCCTTAGAGAATACAACTAACCGGAGACGCCTCGGCGACTCGCCATGTCTTCCAAAGATAAGATACTGAATACTCTAGCAGAAAATGTATATTATGTGTGAATACAGATTTATTAGTTAGCTTTTTAATATTATTTAGCCTTTTTTACTACGACAGTTTCAGTTCATTTGTAATTTATAGTGTTGTGCATGTAATATTCTTTATTACCTCATAACTTAAAAACGGCCAAAAATATTGCGACAGTCAGGGTATCTATGGAGCACTTGTTACCTGGCTAGGAGGTCCTTTAAGTGAAAATTGTTTAACTTGTTTCTGTCTTTTCAATATGTATGTACGTTATTTTTCATGCATGCGGAATCTTTATTTTTAAATAAAAAAAATCTCATAGACATTTGTTTCCATGGCGGTTCCAGTTCGTTAGATGTTCTTAGAAATACTCTCAATTTTGTCTTGCACATGGATACCTAAGGATGCACGAGTATTCAGATAATATTTGTTAAGCTATAGAAAGTGCGGGATTCCCATTTACGTGGCGTCTGTATTTGAGAATGAAACAATTGAAACGTGTCGGTATTATACCGAGGCTCCGGCTACCGAGGCAAACCGGTTTTTACAGGACCATGGCCTGTAATACCACATAAATAATTAATTATCTAATGTATACTGAAAACTGCAACGAAACTAGATTTATCTGGTTAAGTATATGATGGTTAGCAGCTCCTTTATCTGTTCTGTGGTTAGCAGCAATATCAATATAACACTAATACTGCGTTATCGCGCAGTAATAGGTACAACTATTTTATACAGACTAGCTTATGCCAGCGGCTTCGCCCGCTTCCCGAGGGAACTATATCCAGTACCCGGATAAAAAGTAGCCTATGTTGTTCCGTGAAAGCGTAACAGACAAACAGAGTTACTTTCGCATTTATAATTTTAAATAGGGATAGGGATTGACTCAAAGCATCTTTAATATTCGTACATACTCCTTTTCGAACACAATGTTAATAAATATTTTGAAAATATCTGACTTAGCTTGTACTGGACGACACATTCATTACCAATTCTAGGCCAGGAAAGCAGCCCCAGAAGAGATCTATGAAGCAACCATCATAAATGGGAGTAAGGCGGCAAATACAGCATCGTCCTGCCGAAATCGTCAACCTCACCTGCCCGAGGTGCACCCTGCTGGAAAATTAGGCAGTATAAATAATAATAATAAACGTTTATTTTAGATATCTCATAAGCCATAACTATCACTAGCTCAGAGATGGACAGTAGCATTTCCGAAGCTGAAATCGTCCCATGCCACTCTCACCAACACAAATGCCCAGCGCGGTAAATTTAAACAAATGACAAAAATCTTGAGGGACACCTTTGTCCAGTCTTTGGACATTTTCGGCTGTTGTATGTATGTAACTTAGGATTAGAAATCTCTTTTTCCTTTAAACATTGAGATAATTATTTAGGAAGTTATGAGTCTTCATATTTTTTTACCACAACGTCAAATTAAACCGACAAAAGTCGTCCAACTACACGCTATCGCTCCGCTTAGCAACAAAATCCCTCCCGAAGTAGTCACTATCAGTCAATGTCATAATTTTATTAGTAAACAGAGGTTACTACGTGGTTACTTCGAAACAACATTAGTATTTTACTGTATTAGTTACTTCACACACTAATCTCGACATTCACATCTGACCAGGATGTTTGGATAATTCTTTATTGGCTCATAATTGATAATTACTGCTATTGACCACTAGATTCCGGTTGTTGTATTCTATATTTACTTCTACATATACCTATAGAGTATAATACCGGGAGACAGCGATGAGAACCCATTTTTCGACGCCATTTCTGAGATTCAAGTTTTGTATTTTTTTATGTAATAAAATAGATTTAGTTTTATTTAACGTAGGTACGTAATTAATAAAAGCATTTTCAATAACAAAAAATATCTACTTCTTTATTGACATTGTAAGGAGGAAAATGGTTGTTTGTAAAAGCTCCGAAATTACTGAACCAAATTGAAAATCTTTTTTTTTCAAGTCTCCGCTGCCTCGTGTCCAGTGATGTATTTGCTTATAAAAACAGTTTTTTAACCGACTTCCCAAAAAGGAGGAGGTTCTCAATTCGACCGTATTTTTTTTTTTATGTATGTTAATCCATATCTCCGGTAGTTATAGACCGATTTGAGAAATTCTTTTTGTGTTTGAAAGAGTACGATGTCGGTGTGGTCCCATGGTAAGGAGACCAGGATC
>NWSH02000601.1:686152-728069 GCA_002382865.2 Heliothis virescens
TTATTTTATCCCTTTCAGTGCTTTTTTGTGAAGTCGGTTTTGTTTTTTTGTAAAAGCTTTTTTGTGTATAATTTTCATGTAGGTCCAAATTTAAACAATTTATTTACATTAAAATATTTGAAAAACTTAATAAAGACAAGTATATCCAAACGCTGAAGTAACGATGTAGCCTTACACAGGAACTCAGCTGCATCAGGTTATACTGAACCCCAAAATAGATAAGAAAGATTTCATGTTGATTTACAAATACGTCAAATATCCTTTCAAATTAAATATCATAATACAAAACCCAGTAGATATCATAGACTTTTTATGTCTTCAAAAGCTTTGGAAGAGTTTAGTTCTGCACAACTCTAGCTTTAAAGCTCCGAAATATTTTCCTTCACTCTTTATTTAGTTACTAGCTTCTGCCAGCGATTTCACCCGCGTCCCGTGGAAACTACTCGTCGCACCCAGATAAAAAGTATCCTTTAGCCTTCTCGATAAATGGGCCATCTAACACTGAAATAATTTTTCAAATCGGACTAGTAGTTCCTAAGATTAGCGCGTCCAAACAAACAAGCAAACCAACTCTTCAGCTTTATAATATTAGTAAGTATAGATTGGTGTCCTGTTCAAGTTATATTTACTTAAAAATTACATTTAACTTAGAACTTGAGACTTTAGCCAATAAGCCACGACGTTTACCAAATCTCACTGAATTGAACTATATGAAGAACCCAGAGGTCCTGAAGTTTTGACGCTACTAGAGAAAATACAATGTCTTACAGTAAACAATATAGGCTTTTGATTGAATACTTAGGCCCAGTATTTTCGCTTCGCTGCAGACAAATAACGAAACAATGCAAGTTTCTCAAAACAAGCAAACAGTCGACAACCTACAGATTCTATTACTATAAACAAAACACATCAACATTAGTTGTAACATGTAAATAAGTATAGTTCATCAACTGCGCACCATTTTCATTCCATTCTCGTCCTTCGTAAGTTCAGTGACACAAACAGCGGCGTAGTCGTCCTACGTGAGATGCTATGTGGTGCGATGCGAAGATATCAATGCTGTAATTCAGTCAGAATAAGTAGTTACCTATGTGAGTCAAGTGACCGGTACGCATTCTTTGTATTTAGCCTTTGAAGTGTGGAGAATGATGCGGGATTGTTCGAAAGAGTTGCCGTAGCCCTGGTGCATAAAGGGCTCCAGAACGAGCAAAGATGGATTTCAGTCAGTAAAAGTTTACACTCCGTCCCGCAGCTCCCAGCTTGAGGGATCACATGATGAATTCCCAACTCAAAAAAAGGCTGAAATATACTGATTAGACAACATCAAGCAAGGCACGCATAAGAAATATGTTACAGGTTTTAGCGAGGCAATGCACGTATAACTATTCAATCTATTTAAATATAAAAAGTTCTAAAAAAAACTTAAACTAAAAAGCGTCAAAGAATTCCGCCCCGTCGCTGTCGACCGGGAGCGTGCCCAAAAGGCTGGCAGCATCACCTCCCTGGATGGCAATGCTTATTCTTTGTCCAAGGTAGTAGCCAGCCTTTTGGTCACGCGAAGTGTCAACCAGCCGTTTGGATAGGTCATTAAAAAGCGCGTGGGCATTCGGACCCCACGACTCGAGGGTTTCAACCCCAAACGGTTTTGAAAATATAGTTTCCAACAAGGCCACTATATTTTCGCCGTTTGAGATTCTCCGCAGCCGCAGCAGCACAACACGCAGAACTTGCAAGATGGGATGGCGCAAGAGTATCAACGCAGGTTGCGTCCCACACTAATGGCCTACCCATCTTTCAAGGAAATAACGTCATCCCGTCTGGTCTCTTACCATCGCGCGTACCAAGCCCTGACCCATTTGGTTCTAGTACGACGGGTACCCCGACGGCAACAAGAGCACGACGACGTATAAAAAGTAGTGCTAATATTGGATGCTGCCTCCACCGCCACCCAAGCGAAGCTGTCTGATCTCCCACAGCACGTAGGGCATTTTCTCACAAACAATAGAACTAGAAACTGCTGTGTACTCAAAGATTTGCACGAGACCCCCCGGACGAGATACGGACGTATGTTTGCTTAACAAACATGTGAACACCTTATCTTAGTCGTAAATATTATTTAATTACCACATTAAATGGACATAATACCTACTTAAATGTGACAGTATCTAGATGTTACTATGACGTGCCCGACTAAAAATATAGAACAGTTTTATTTTTGGCCACAGAATTTTCCATCGAGGCCGATTGAGAGTGTTCACTTTTCAACGGAGATTAATTTTTAGGGTAGATTTTTTGATACCATGAAAAATAAATATATTTTAAATGATGATTATGCATTACACTGGTCTTTAGAACTAGTCCAGTTATCAGGTTCTCGATTTTTATTAAGTCTATTAAACTGGCTCGTAGATTAAGCAGAGAGGGATCAAAGGACCAATCAGGGTAGGGTAAAAAGTCAGGAAAGAGTTGGCACGTTACAGAAAATCTGGCTACGTCATATACTATGTATGACGTGGTTTTGTTACCATTGAACATTTGATATGTTCAGGTTTTAGGAAGGTTGTTCATCTAGTAGCTGATTCTAAAAAGACAGGACCTAGTTTATTCAACAGGTTTTGTGTTTGATCATTCATCACTTATAGCCAAGGATAGCAATACACTTTTTGCTTAAGCACACCCAAAAAATATCTATTCATTTAGTTAGTGTAATGAAAATAAATTCAGAATGTATTTCAAATTCTTCTTAAAAGAAGAGGTATACTGTATTTTTAAAACTAAGCAACCATTGTTGGTTCCCCCCCTCAGTTTCGCCCGAATTTCAAACCTCCTGTAGCAAAACAGAGCAGTCCGAAATCTAAATAATTTCCTTCGCAACACAACTACACTAAACAAACAAAAAAACCACCACCTGTCAAGCGTAAACGTATGCAAGACCAAATAGACTCACTTACTATTTGCTTACATCTCTCTTAGCTTTTCCGCAAACACCCTAGAGCCTCTGTGTATAGCCACGAATAACGATGTAACGATGACTGAAAACTAAGGTTTAAGATAACTGCTGACGTATTTGTTACAATATATAAGGACGGGAGATGTGAGGACAAACGGTAGTAGATACAGCCGGTGCGCAAGAGCAACTGGAATTGCATAATTATTTTAATTAATTGCAGTTTTAATTGGATTTTTTTGGTAAGGCTGCACATATTAAATGGTATTTCAAGGGAAAATTTTTATTAATTGATACGATTTATTTTTTATCTTAAAACACTACCTACATGTATTTTGGTCTTGAATAAAATCCTCTTGGTCTCGCAGATAGAAGTGCGACTGCTAAGCAAGAGGTCATGAGTTCGATGCTCGTGCAATTGTGTTTTTTTTTCAGAAATGACTCGTGGCCATAATAGGCTGTCCCATATTACATTAGACCTGACCTTTGAAAGGCAAAAATATGAATTTAGTGTAGGAAGATACAGTTAAATGCATAACCATCTTTATTTCTTCGTACCTATTCGTAAAAATAAGTATAGTTTAAAATATAATTTTAGCCTACAGTTACTAAAACTGTTCTTCTTCCTGTGGANCCCCGACGGCAACAAGAGCACGACGACGTATAAAAAGTAGTGCTAATATTGGATGCTGCCTCCACCGCCACCCAAGCGAAGCTGTCTGATCTCCCACAGCACGTAGGGCATTTTCTCACAAACAATAGAACTAGAAACTGCTGTGTACTCAAAGATTTGCACGAGACCCCCCGGACGAGATACGGACGTATGTTTGCTTAACAAACATGTGAACACCTTATCTTAGTCGTAAATATTATTTAATTACCACATTAAATGGACATAATACCTACTTAAATGTGACAGTATCTAGATGTTACTATGACGTGCCCGACTAAAAATATAGAACAGTTTTATTTTTGGCCACAGAATTTTCCATCGAGGCCGATTGAGAGTGTTCACTTTTCAACGGAGATTAATTTTTAGGGTAGATTTTTTGATACCATGAAAAATAAATATATTTTAAATGATGATTATGCATTACACTGGTCTTTAGAACTAGTCCAGTTATCAGGTTCTCGATTTTTATTAAGTCTATTAAACTGGCTCGTAGATTAAGCAGAGAGGGATCAAAGGACCAATCAGGGTAGGGTAAAAAGTCAGGAAAGAGTTGGCACGTTACAGAAAATCTGGCTACGTCATATACTATGTATGACGTGGTTTTGTTACCATTGAACATTTGATATGTTCAGGTTTTAGGAAGGTTGTTCATCTAGTAGCTGATTCTAAAAAGACAGGACCTAGTTTATTCAACAGGTTTTGTGTTTGATCATTCATCACTTATAGCCAAGGATAGCAATACACTTTTTGCTTAAGCACACCCAAAAAATATCTATTCATTTAGTTAGTGTAATGAAAATAAATTCAGAATGTATTTCAAATTCTTCTTAAAAGAAGAGGTATACTGTATTTTTAAAACTAAGCAACCATTGTTGGTTCCCCCCCTCAGTTTCGCCCGAATTTCAAACCTCCTGTAGCAAAACAGAGCAGTCCGAAATCTAAATAATTTCCTTCGCAACACAACTACACTAAACAAACAAAAAAACCACCACCTGTCAAGCGTAAACGTATGCAAGACCAAATAGACTCACTTACTATTTGCTTACATCTCTCTTAGCTTTTCCGCAAACACCCTAGAGCCTCTGTGTATAGCCACGAATAACGATGTAACGATGACTGAAAACTAAGGTTTAAGATAACTGCTGACGTATTTGTTACAATATATAAGGACGGGAGATGTGAGGACAAACGGTAGTAGATACAGCCGGTGCGCAAGAGCAACTGGAATTGCATAATTATTTTAATTAATTGCAGTTTTAATTGGATTTTTTTGGTAAGGCTGCACATATTAAATGGTATTTCAAGGGAAAATTTTTATTAATTGATACGATTTATTTTTTATCTTAAAACACTACCTACATGTATTTTGGTCTTGAATAAAATCCTCTTGGTCTCGCAGATAGAAGTGCGACTGCTAAGCAAGAGGTCATGAGTTCGATGCTCGTGCAATTGTGTTTTTTTTTCAGAAATGACTCGTGGCCATAATAGGCTGTCCCATATTACATTAGACCTGACCTTTGAAAGGCAAAAATATGAATTTAGTGTAGGAAGATACAGTTAAATGCATAACCATCTTTATTTCTTCGTACCTATTCGTAAAAATAAGTATAGTTTAAAATATAATTTTAGCCTACAGTTACTAAAACTGTTCTTCTTCCTGTGGAAATCTTTTGTACAGACGACAGCAGGTCAACGTATACGAATCTGTCAAATTTTACCAATCAAATATTAACCTACCGCCATTGCGATAAGGTTGAAAATCTATTGCAGAAATTTGACAGATTGTATTAACTTGATGTGCTGTCGTCTGTACCTATAGTTTTTTTTTCTACCATGGAATCTTAAAATTATTATTGACAAATTCTGTTTGCTGAAACTTTTCTGACATTTTTAATCTTTATACCACGGATCTGCTATGCTTAAAAAAAATACAAATGCTCCATATTTTTATACGTGCAGGAATCGAATTATTCAGAATAATTAACCAATCGAAGTCTCTTCACCTTTTATTAGATGATCATTACGCTAATTGGTACAACAATATCTAGTAACTGCAATAAACAAACAGAGACAAGGACAAAAATTAAAAATAAAATTAATTCGCGTGCAAAAACATTTTGTCTTTTATAATGTCATACACTCAAGTTCTAGTCTATTCTGCCACATTTTTCTAGAATGAATGCTTATATACTGTGGTAATTTACTATGATTGTAATTAGGAAGATTTCCACCAGTTCTTAATGAGTTATCCAATAAAATGGACACTGATGAATGAAGCAATTAACTATTATATAACTTTACGCTTGTTCCCACGGAAGGGAAAATATTAGTGTGTACTAAAAGCTATATAATGAAGGCTAAAACCAAAATTGAGTAATCCAAAAAATAGAGGTGAATTTCAAATTGCAAATATCATTTATCCTGTTACAATCTCATGTAGTGGTACTTCGGACCAAAAGACCAACTCTTAGTTTGCGAACAGAAAATCAACTTTAATCTTCTGTATAGGGAACTCCAATCACGGCTTCCCTTCATTAGTTTACAGAAGATAACCAATTTATAATTATACTCAAGGTGCAGCTACTGTTGACATTCTTATCTGGTGACGTTCTTTAAGCCGTTGCAGTAAAATGCATAATGCTGACAACTAAAGTTACCTTCATTATTTGCAGATTCAACAATGTGTAAGACTACTACCAAGGAGTTTGAGGTCACGGAGACGGGGAAGAAGAAGCCGTATATTGCTTCTGTTGAAGAGGCGCTGTCTATGACTGGTTAGTATACCAGTTTATATCGGAACTTCAGGTCTTAGGACCCGGTGCCAGACCTCTAATGATTATCGTGTGCAATTTATGCTACCAGCAAACAACAAATAAGAGATATGTTGGACAAGGGACTAATAAAATTAAGGGTATATCGATCAAAGTAAGTAGACTGATGATATTTTCTCTGGTTTTAGCAGTCTTTTGGAAATACCTGCAAAAGGACACAAAACAAATTCAAACGAAAAGCACCCCATTTTCACTTGATTTGTTCACAGCAACTTTCACTTGTTAATCGATAATTAAGAAACGAATGATAGGATTAGCTGATAGATTCGAACTAACTATTTTAACTCGAAGCATTAATATCTTCTTTTGCTCTCTATTTGGATCCATTTTAAACTTTAACTAACCACATTTCCTCAGGTTTCGGCAAGTACAACTTCGGTCTACTACTAGTATGCAGCTGGACGCTGCAGGCGATGGGCATGGACATGTTCGGCACCAGCTTCGTGGTGGCTGCAGCTGTCTGCGACCTGGAGCTCACGCTGCAGCAGAGGGCGTTGCTTACTGCCATGCCACTTTTAGGTAAGATTTAACTGAATATGCTTTAGAATTATAGTCAAGAACATTGACTGGTTAAGAAGCCAATAATCAAATTCGCGGTACAGTAGATTCAGTTTAGTCGTATTACCCTTTGGCATTGGAGTCGTATGGACATTATGGACGTAAATGTCCAATGCATACATTCTAATGCTTATCTGAAAACCGAATAATATTTCCAAATTATGCATTATTAAACAGCTATCAGCTCACCTATATACTTCTATCTATCTTACCATGACCTCGTTTCCAGGCGTGGTGGCAGGAGCTCAACTGTGGGGCTATGTCTCCGACACTAAGGGACGGAGGCTGACCCTCGTGCTGTCCATGTCGATCGGCTTCGTGTTCGCAGCACTCAGCAGCTTCTCTCCCAACTGGCAGACCATGGCTATTCTCAAACTGATATCATCTACTTTGTAAGTATTTAGCTTACCTTCTCAAAGGCTGGGTTGCTCGATTTAACTTAACTATAACCTAATCTATACCGGCCGCGAAACGGTCGCCCATTGGTCACACAGCTGTCAACTCGTCAAATTGACCAATGGGCGGCCATTTCACGGCCAGCTAATATTAGGTTACGGTTAAAGCAACCCAGCTTAAGCTACGTAGAATCTTTGAAGACCAACTGATTGAGAAAACAGTAACAGATTTGAATAAGTTACTTAGTGGAATCCCAAACGTTTCCCTTAAAACATAACTAATGTATCAATTTACAAGTTTTATTTAATTAAGAAGTGGGAGGCCCCAAAATAGAAATGTAAAGCATGTTTACTGAAACGTTACACGCATTGTAACTAAACAAATATTATTCGGAAATTCCGTTTTTTCCCACGTTATCTGTAAGCTCGTCACATTTAGCTTCAACAATATCACGCGATCATTGTCTCCATACAAAAATAGCGTCATTCTTAAGCTTTAAAATAACATTAAGACAATGAAAAAAAAAAAAGTAAATATACCAATCTTTTCTTATTTTTAAGTTGCACGTTAGTGTGTTCTTATTAAAGGTGGGATTGGGTACTTTGTGTTCTCGGTTGCTCTTTTGGTCCTTCGAGACTCACTCTTCATAAATGGTTCAAAATTGATCGTTTCCAAGGACCAATACAAAATGAAATTGTCAAAGAATTATAAATATTTAACCCTAGTATGTCTAATGGTATTTTTCAATCAATATGCTTCTGCACTTTCTTAACTAACTAAAAATGAGCCAAAAAATGAACAGAGTTGTAGTAAATCCGCAAAAAATCAGCCTGCTGACATGGCCACCGTTTTAGGATAAATTAGCGTCCGTGACTACAGAAATAAATTAACGATTTTTCCTCTCGTTATAAATAGATTGGAGATATTTCATAATGCTATGTGAATAAGGTCTACGTCACAGTGAAAATATACGTCATGGAACTAACGATATCCTTATCATATTATGAAAGATTCTCGAGTAGCTAAGTATTTAAATAGAGATAACAAAACCCCCTGGCGAGACAAAGACAAGATAACTGATAAACAAACAGTACAGTCTATTTATATCAATGTCAATATGCTGAAAGTAAATGCCAAATAAGTGGCGCGATTTTTATTTGTTTCGTTGCGTTTTTTTTTCAAATGTTGAAAACTGACCTAGGATAAGCATTTGGCTTAGTAAGTAGCTTATTTCACAGAGCTTTGATGTCTAGTAGAGTGATGGCTAGTTATTATTTTTTTTAGATGGAAACAAATCAGAAATTAACACGATTGATTGTGCGCTATCCATAACAGTACCTATTGCACACTAATCACTTTAAAAGGATTCTTTGATGATGAAATGCAACCTTGCAGGTCGATTGAAATAATTTAGCAAAACATTAAACCCATTTAAAAGTATTGGGTACTTTGAAGACACATTTTAATTTCCATATTTTATCTAACAGCTTGTTTTATAAGTACTATTTCTTTATCCCCAGCACCTCAGCCAGTAACTCCGGCGCCTACACCCTGCTCGGGGAGAGCTGCTCCGAGCGCGCTCGCGGCCGCGCCATGTTGCTCTGCACTTGCGCGCTCATGTGCTCACAAGCCACTGTCGCTGGTAAGCAGTTATACTTGATTTGATTTCCAGTTAATACACATAACATTCTCGTGTTTTAAGATAATAATAATTCATTAAGTTAATTTCACCAAGGCATTGAAGAATAATTACTATATTTACCAGAAAGAAGGTTCATGAAGGTTGTGTGAACACTAATCATCCTACTAAGTACCTATAAGCAGAATTTGTTTCGTTAATAACAACACACAATGCAATAAATATCAATATAACATTCAGGGGTGAAATTAAATTAAGTCAATTAAGTCTAACTATTATAAAACCATTCCTCCAGCATTCGCATACCCAATCCTTCCGCTGGGTTTCGCGTTCCACATCGACTTCCTCGGCATCACGTACCGTCCGTGGCGTCTCCTGGCCCTCGTCATGTCTCTGCCCTGCGCGGCCACCGCGTGCCTGCTGCAGCTCTTCCACGAGAGCCCCAAGTTCCTCGCCTCGCATGGACGCCTGGAGGAAGCTCTGGAAGTCCTGAAGAAGATCTACGCGAGTAACACTGGCAATACAGCTGATAGTTTCCCTGTGAGTAAAATTATTTTAAACATTATACAATACCATATTTGGATTATTTAAGGGTTACTAGATGGCCCAAAAACTAAAAAAAAAATCCGTCGTTTGTCGTTGGAACTGACAGGGAACTTAATGATAATGTTTCGGGACGAACTCTTTCTGGTCCTGTTTGAATTTATTTCAAAGCTTCTAATTATAATGTTGTTGTTCTTTGTTCTAGGTCAAAAAACTTTTGGAAGACACTGAAAACCAGTCTACCGAAGCCAAAGTTTCCTTCTTCAAGTCAGTTTGGCAGCAGACAGTACCTCTGTTTAGAGCACCGTTACTGAAGGAGACTGTCAGGCTATTCTATCTGGTTGCTGTTATTTACATGACGTGAGTATCTCCTATTAGTTTTCCTTCATCATCATAACAGCCTATTACCGTCCACTTCTAAAAGTAGGCTGACCCATCCATCCATCAATCCAACAATCCTGGTCTTCTCCTAATAGCTTAAATTCTTTGCATTTTTTATCTAATTATGTACTACTAAAACTACAAGTAAAATAGTGACTACTATCGGGTAAGTATCACATTTAGTGGTCCTTTGCGCCGTGTAGTTTTCTTGAAATTCAAAGGATTTTTTACTTTTTCAGTGGCAGTGGCTTCATCCTCTGGTTGCCTTACATCATGAACAACCTGTTCTTCGTACTGGAAGCTGGTGGTGGTGAGGGCATGAACCTATGTGCTGTCATTAAATACCCATCTGTAGCTGGCTTTACTAGTGGAAACATGACGGTAAGGGAACTATTTGTAGAAAAGAGCATACTTTCTAACGCCATCTNATCTGTAAGCTCGTCACATTTAGCTTCAACAATATCACGCGATCATTGTCTCCATACAAAAATAGCGTCATTCTTAAGCTTTAAAATAACATTAAGACAATGAAAAAAAAAAAAGTAAATATACCAATCTTTTCTTATTTTTAAGTTGCACGTTAGTGTGTTCTTATTAAAGGTGGGATTGGGTACTTTGTGTTCTCGGTTGCTCTTTTGGTCCTTCGAGACTCACTCTTCATAAATGGTTCAAAATTGATCGTTTCCAAGGACCAATACAAAATGAAATTGTCAAAGAATTATAAATATTTAACCCTAGTATGTCTAATGGTATTTTTCAATCAATATGCTTCTGCACTTTCTTAACTAACTAAAAATGAGCCAAAAAATGAACAGAGTTGTAGTAAATCCGCAAAAAATCAGCCTGCTGACATGGCCACCGTTTTAGGATAAATTAGCGTCCGTGACTACAGAAATAAATTAACGATTTTTCCTCTCGTTATAAATAGATTGGAGATATTTCATAATGCTATGTGAATAAGGTCTACGTCACAGTGAAAATATACGTCATGGAACTAACGATATCCTTATCATATTATGAAAGATTCTCGAGTAGCTAAGTATTTAAATAGAGATAACAAAACCCCCTGGCGAGACAAAGACAAGATAACTGATAAACAAACAGTACAGTCTATTTATATCAATGTCAATATGCTGAAAGTAAATGCCAAATAAGTGGCGCGATTTTTATTTGTTTCGTTGCGTTTTTTTTTCAAATGTTGAAAACTGACCTAGGATAAGCATTTGGCTTAGTAAGTAGCTTATTTCACAGAGCTTTGATGTCTAGTAGAGTGATGGCTAGTTATTATTTTTTTTAGATGGAAACAAATCAGAAATTAACACGATTGATTGTGCGCTATCCATAACAGTACCTATTGCACACTAATCACTTTAAAAGGATTCTTTGATGATGAAATGCAACCTTGCAGGTCGATTGAAATAATTTAGCAAAACATTAAACCCATTTAAAAGTATTGGGTACTTTGAAGACACATTTTAATTTCCATATTTTATCTAACAGCTTGTTTTATAAGTACTATTTCTTTATCCCCAGCACCTCAGCCAGTAACTCCGGCGCCTACACCCTGCTCGGGGAGAGCTGCTCCGAGCGCGCTCGCGGCCGCGCCATGTTGCTCTGCACTTGCGCGCTCATGTGCTCACAAGCCACTGTCGCTGGTAAGCAGTTATACTTGATTTGATTTCCAGTTAATACACATAACATTCTCGTGTTTTAAGATAATAATAATTCATTAAGTTAATTTCACCAAGGCATTGAAGAATAATTACTATATTTACCAGAAAGAAGGTTCATGAAGGTTGTGTGAACACTAATCATCCTACTAAGTACCTATAAGCAGAATTTGTTTCGTTAATAACAACACACAATGCAATAAATATCAATATAACATTCAGGGGTGAAATTAAATTAAGTCAATTAAGTCTAACTATTATAAAACCATTCCTCCAGCATTCGCATACCCAATCCTTCCGCTGGGTTTCGCGTTCCACATCGACTTCCTCGGCATCACGTACCGTCCGTGGCGTCTCCTGGCCCTCGTCATGTCTCTGCCCTGCGCGGCCACCGCGTGCCTGCTGCAGCTCTTCCACGAGAGCCCCAAGTTCCTCGCCTCGCATGGACGCCTGGAGGAAGCTCTGGAAGTCCTGAAGAAGATCTACGCGAGTAACACTGGCAATACAGCTGATAGTTTCCCTGTGAGTAAAATTATTTTAAACATTATACAATACCATATTTGGATTATTTAAGGGTTACTAGATGGCCCAAAAACTAAAAAAAAAATCCGTCGTTTGTCGTTGGAACTGACAGGGAACTTAATGATAATGTTTCGGGACGAACTCTTTCTGGTCCTGTTTGAATTTATTTCAAAGCTTCTAATTATAATGTTGTTGTTCTTTGTTCTAGGTCAAAAAACTTTTGGAAGACACTGAAAACCAGTCTACCGAAGCCAAAGTTTCCTTCTTCAAGTCAGTTTGGCAGCAGACAGTACCTCTGTTTAGAGCACCGTTACTGAAGGAGACTGTCAGGCTATTCTATCTGGTTGCTGTTATTTACATGACGTGAGTATCTCCTATTAGTTTTCCTTCATCATCATAACAGCCTATTACCGTCCACTTCTAAAAGTAGGCTGACCCATCCATCCATCAATCCAACAATCCTGGTCTTCTCCTAATAGCTTAAATTCTTTGCATTTTTTATCTAATTATGTACTACTAAAACTACAAGTAAAATAGTGACTACTATCGGGTAAGTATCACATTTAGTGGTCCTTTGCGCCGTGTAGTTTTCTTGAAATTCAAAGGATTTTTTACTTTTTCAGTGGCAGTGGCTTCATCCTCTGGTTGCCTTACATCATGAACAACCTGTTCTTCGTACTGGAAGCTGGTGGTGGTGAGGGCATGAACCTATGTGCTGTCATTAAATACCCATCTGTAGCTGGCTTTACTAGTGGAAACATGACGGTAAGGGAACTATTTGTAGAAAAGAGCATACTTTCTAACGCCATCTATCCGTCTCGAGACCAGAATATAAAATGGAATTTAGAAAATTTATTATAAGTTTTTTTTTTTTAAAGTAGAACAAAATTAAAGTACTTTTATTTAAGTTAAAGTTTTACAATTTATACACACTAAGCCTACTTATAAACATATACAAACTTAAAACTACTATTAATTACTAATATATACAAATATACAAATATTATTATAAGTTGTTTTTTTATCAAAGCAAAGAAAATACCTAACTATTTTTTTCAAAGAATTCAATCAGAAAACGCTTTGAAAAAAACTAAAAATATCGCGATTTCATAGGTGCTCAATTTTTCACAGCAAGATCTACCAAGACTTCATGGTCCTTTTAAAATCCATCAGTTACACCAATGTATACTTACTGCTTCCAGGACGTAGAAATCTGCGACGACACCATCCAGAACACGACCCTATTCTCCGCCATGACATACGGCGCCATGGCCAGCTTTTCCAACGTGGTCCTCTCCCTCACCTGCGGCAGTCGGAAGCGCCTCGCCATGATCTCCATCATGGCCATGTCAGCCATTGCTGCCATCCTATTGAACGTGGTAGCCGAGCCATTGGCTGGGGGAATCTTCTTCTTCTTCTTCCTCATGTGTGCGCTGTCTATGGGCATTTTGAGTGTCTACTTTGTGGAACTTTATCCTACTTCTTTGAGGTGAGTCTGGTAGTCAAAATTAGCTTTTTGTTTTTTGTATCCGCTCCCAATATATTATCTATCTATTGTTTGCCTTACTGGAGATAAGAAGTTGGCATTATTTATATAGAGCTAATATCAAATTAATAGATAGACCAAGGAAGAGCCATCACATACCTCCAGATTTAAACTGATTCAACGGTATATTTTATATCATTGAAACTATCTTTACAAATTCCATGAGCAATGTATTAAATAAGCGCGGTTGCCACCGTATTAGCATCAGGCACATACTTCATTAAACAAGTATTATTGGAAAATTAGAGTTTAATCAGTGTTTGCATGCTTGCGAACTTGCGTTATAAATGACGTAGGTATTTGATGTCTCATCGTTACTAGAAAATATTGGTCATTGATTATCTATAGTTATCTATCTTTTGCACATATTTGTTTGTACGCTAAAACTCCGAAACTACCAGTTTGACTGAAAATAATTTCACTGAAGGAAGCTAGACTATTTCCGTTACATATTGTTCGTTAATCTCAGGAACTTGTGGTCCGATTTGAAAAATTATTTCAGTGTTATATAGCCTATTTATTGAGGAAGGCTATAGGCGCTGCGAAGTTCCTACAAGACGCGGGTGGAACCGCTGTAGAATATGATATGATAGTGTATATTCATTTCATAGTAAGATAACGATAGTTAAGAAATTAGCACTTCATTGCTTTTTCTACACGAAGATTTGTACGGCGTTCCTTATAACTTTATCTTTTTTTACAGAGGGATGGTGTCTTGTCTATCTGTGATGTTGGGCAGAATGAGTGCCTTCCTCGGAGTGAATGCAATAGGAGCCCTGATCTCTACCAGCTGTGAAGCCACTTTCTACGGCTGGTCCTTGTTACTCATGAGTAAGTTATCTGTATTAATATTTTAAATATATTTTGTCTGTTTTTTAAAGAATTCGAAAGTACTGAACCGATTTACTACACTTTGCCCTTGTGACATAGGCTATAATTTATCCGAGTACGGGAAATAGTTTTTACGGCAAGCGGGTGAAAACGGTAAACAGCTTCTTTTTCATATTTTCGAAAAACAAGATGACTTAATTTTTTTAATGATTTTGATAAATCTTAGCAGGCTACTTTTATTAATTCACGGTTACTAGTTAGGTACTCTGAAGGCGGATGAAACCGCGGTCGGAACCTAGTTTACAATTCATAAGTGTCATTCATTCGTGTGAAAATAAAGCTAATCATTATTTATAAGAATATTTTAGCTATCTGGTATGATAACTATAATTAATTGATCAGTTCAAGGTTTTGCATAAATACGCCTATAACGTTGCCATACACTAAATTCCTTTTTATTGAATACTCGTTGTTGCTCGCGGCTTCGCCCGCGCGTATTTCTCTTTTACCCCCACATCACCCCCTTAGAAATGGAATCATTCTCATTCTTAATGTGAGACACTTTCATATCTACATGAACTTTCTACGCTCCGCAGTTTTGTCTGTGCGTTGTCCGTCAGTTACTTAGTAACGGAAGAGTTTTATATAATAGGTACTAGCAGTTTCCCTGTGATTTCATCCGCGTCTCGTGGGCACTACTCCGCATACCCAGGTAAAAAGTAGCCTCTAGCCTTCCTCGATAATTGGGCTATCTAACATTGAAATAATTTCTCAAATCGAACCAGTACTTCTTGCGATTAGCGCGTTCAAGTAAACAAACTCTTTAACTTTATCATATATGGGATATTGATAAATTTGTTCATTTTCAGGTGCGATAGCAGTAGCCTGGTTCCTCCCAAAAGACAAAGCTCCGAAGCAGTGAAGACCTTCAACCCTCGTACTGGATCTCTAGAAGACTGATTCTACCTACTCTTAGTTGTACATAATGTATGAATGAGCCTGAATGTTCTGTTCCTGAAAAGCGACTGACTGATAATTTTAGTGAATGAATTTGTTTCGTTTTTAGCAATCGTAAGGGTAACTTTAATATCTTAAGTGCCATTATAATAATTAGTAATGCCTTTCTCGTGTTAGAAGTGTCTTAAGGAAAGCGGAATCTAAAAATTCTGGTATCGTCAAACCATCTTGAGTTAGCGCGTTTATTCCTTCTATGTCCTTTGAGAAGAGGCCTGTAGCCTGCAGTGGCAAAGTAAAAAGATTGGTCATCTTTAAAATATGAATAACCTTATATCTATTTAGATAAAAGTTACAGAATTTTCAGAATAATGTACCTGATAAGGTCTTCAACTTAGTATATATTATCTATTATAATGTAAATGTATTAAAGCATTGTGTTTATTGTTGTAATTATATTTGTGTATGAAACAGTATCTAACAATTGAACATTAATTAAACGGATTGTTAATAAATAGTCCTGTTTGTTTACTTACTGCATTCTCTTCTGTATTGGTCAGATTTAAAGATTTATTAAAAATAAACTAGACGCCAGACGGCATTGGGAGAGAAAGTTTATTTTAATTGATAACCCTAAAAAACTAAATGGTATGCCGTCGTATGAATTGCTATTCGGTTTTTCACAGGAGAGCTGTCACTATCAGTTGGAAGTGATAGACGTGAACACCTAACTATCATAAGGGACTACACACACTTATTCAGCTCCATTCGCGTTTCGCTGAACGATTTTGGTCACACTTATTCAGCGCATTCAGCGTCGAACGCCGCGGAACAGCGCTCTGAACGTGGCAGAACAGCGCTGATCGCGGCAGACAAGCTCTGAACTCTATCTAAAGCACTCACAAGATAAAAACACATTTGTTCTCATTTCATACCCGTTTGCCGCCAAAGCTGAATAGACACGGAAAGCTGAACGGATTCGTACGCGTCTTCATACAAAATCGTTGTTTTCTATTGGCAAAAGCTGAATAGACCTGAATAAGTGTGTGTAGTCCCTAATGCACCGTATAAATAGAATAATAGATTGAAAACCTCAGAAATGCATTTTTGCTAAATCATGGGTAAAATAAGTTCTATCTTATATCTATCCAACAGGATCGAACCTATTTCTGAAAAAAAATCTATCGGATCAAACCCCTTACTCACAGAAAAAAAGAGTTATCTGCTTTTGAAAAGAATAACTTTTTAAATCGCTCATAGTTTTTGTTTCAGTGTTAATTTTGAGCTCGAGGTTATTGGTTTAGGTGCGTTAAGGTATCAGGTACCAGAATATATCCCAATGGATCCTGTTGAATAGTCGGTTTTCGATAACTCTGTGATTAAATGTTGAATTTTGGGGAAATTTCCAAGGATCCAAAAATTGCGAATATCTCGGAAACCACTGAACTTTGCTCAGAGGTAAGAGTGGCCTAAATTGTTTCTCTTGGGCCCTTCTATCAACTCCTTCCGGATATACGTCGAATTACAAGTAACCCTGTATACCTAACTCAAAGGTGACTGACTGACATAGTGACGATCTATCAACGCACTGCCCAAACCACTGGAGGGATCGGGCTGAAATTTGACATGCAGCTATGGTCTGTTCGCGATAGGAATAGAAAGAAGTTTAATAAGGCTCTTTTAGGCGTCCACTTAAAAATATCATTACAACAAAAATGATTACGCTCCAGAATGATGTGGAAAAAATACAATTAATTTAAATAACAGCCGTCACACTTAATTGTAGATATTTAAATTATCTTCTTTCTGAAATTACAAGATTTTCATTTAATATCATTTATTTTGACATTCTGTTGTCGTGTCGACGTTAAAAAAATCTAAAAGAAGCAGGGGTAGAGAGTACTGGGAATGTTTTCACGTCACTGTCAATTTTCTCAGACAGTCTCAGACCAAGTCACAAAATGTATAATATCGAAAATTTTCGTTTAGTTAATTTGTGGAATCATAAAGCAAGGAAAATAAAATAAGTAAGTAATTTTAATAGCAGCTACCACGTATAATTATTCTTATTTAACCTACCGACCTTATGAAATTATAAGGCTTTCATTTAATATTCTTTTTGTAATAATCTGTCGATGTCTAAAATCTTACTGTATTCCCTTCATAAACTGTGGCAGTACGTGAGTACGCCTTTTCTCGTTATAAATGAATTTTCGTGATTTTGTTGTTTATTGTTACTGTTATTATTGCCCGAGTTAATAAATCGTTTAAATTAGAGGAAGTGAAGCAGTAACTTCCTCAAGCACTAACATATATGACGACAGAGAAATGGCAATCTTGCATTGCTAATACGATTTAATAAGAAGAAAAGTTTTGCCAACTTGATGGTATAATAGATAATGTCGTTGAAAGGTTCATTTTTAACGTTAGTGGAACTTCTTCATCATCATCATCATCAACAGAGGACGATGCCTGACAGAATAAAATTAATGTCATCTCCATTGTATCGTTAACTTGAGATTATCTGCCTGTCCTTTTCCCAACTACGTTGTCGGCTTCCCATCTAACCAGATGCAGCTGAGAACCATTGCTATACATGGAGCGACTGCCCACTTGACCTCCACAACCCAGTTAACTGGGGCAACTCGATACCCCCTGATAAGACTGGTTGTCGGACTTTCTGGCTTCTGACTACCCGTCCTCCTTGCGTCGTATTCCTCAGTGCTGAGGGTCGTGACCTCCCTTCTTCATCACTTTCTCTCGGACGATCTTCTTCCATCTACTTCTGTCTCTGGCGGTGTGAAGAGCGTCGTGGACTGTAGAGTCGAGAGTGGTGCGGATCTGGTCGGACCAGCGCAGGGGGCTGCGTCCACGAGGCCTCTTGCCCTCAATTTTTCCGGTCACAATGAGCTTCTCCAGGTTATCACCATCTTTCCTTGCAATGTGACCGAAGTACTCCAGGATTTTGCGGAGGCACTCGGACGACAACCGAGAAGAGATGTTTAGTTCTTGCAATATGGAAACGTTGGTCCGAAATGCTGTCCAGGGGATACGGAGCATCTTTCTCCAGCACCACATCTCGAAAACGTCAATGCGTTTCCGATCGGTAGCTTTAACGTCCAAGTCTTCGCGCCATAGGACAAGATCGAGAAGACCAGAGTTCGAACCAGCTTCGTCTTTACTACCCGTAACGACTGTCAAAGATGGTTGCATGCGAGACCTATCGATTTATCGTACCTTCTGAAGCACAGAAGATCTCGATATGACATAAAAAATCGTTGCACTTGTGGCTGGGCACGCTTCAAAGCTACTTTCACCGAATGGAAACATTATAATTCTTTTATTTTAAATAGGTTTAACCATTTTTCTTTTTTTAGCATCTTGAATAATAGGTATGGGTATGAAGGGTTGTGCCCACCAACATGGGTACATATAGAATGTTTTTTTTTTTACTTCATGTATTAATTTATTAATTTTGTATAGAACCGGTTCTTCAAACCATACAGACAGGCTTGCGTTGCTGGGGAGTTTGTTCCACCATTTCTTCTTCTCTACTCTATCTTATTTTACTCTACTATCTCTAGAAAATAATTTTACAGTTTGGTGGTGTACTTATATTAATCATCTGGCATTCTAAATTATTAAACTTGGTTTGTTGAAATTTTATTTCGTTTTTTATTAATAAACTGATTGTTACTAAACACTGTTGGTCCACGCCATTCGCCTCGTGACGAGTACATAGAAAGGAAATAATTTACTGTATGCTATACATATTATTTATTAAAATTATTTGAACTTAACATGCAACAAAAGGTTTCGTACTCCTGCTTCTGCGAGCCTCTTTTTTCTAACGTTATCGTGAACAGGGTATAGGTTTTATGACGCGGAGACGCATCCGCTAAGAAAGGATTTTGGAGTAAACATGCGGCGATCTTATATTTTTTTCAATATGGTGAAGAATTAAGAGCATTTTAGTGATAGTATTATTTAAAAAAATACGGGAGAGTACTTAGAGTAAGTCTATTTAAAAAATATGTAATTTTGTACAAGAAAAATCGACCACCATTCCAATAACGATTGTTAAACTTATTGCTATCTTTTGTGACGCAGTCGGGTTTTTATTTTCTTCATTGAACAATCTTTACTTTATCTATGATTTCGCCACTCATTCTTCAGCTGTAATTTATTTATTACGCAAACAAATTGCCCCCTTATGAGTAGATATATTAGAGTATTTAGATTACATTCTTTCAGTGGGTGGGTCTTTAGCAACCACTTAGCAACCAATAAAATCTACTGATTAAGATTTCAAGATATGATAAAATATTTCTAATAGGCATCATGATAACCCAAAAATGGATCATTTTTAGGGTTCCGTACCCAAAGGGTAAAAAAAAGTACTCAATTACTAAGCCTCCACTGTCTGTCTGTGCGCGAGTTCAACTCGCACTTGGCCGGTCTTTTTTAAAATGTTGCTCTTTCACGCAGAAACTATTGAAACAGATGAATTTTGATAAAACGTGGTAGTAATATAGCTTATATCAGAATAACATATTAAGCTACTCCTTATCGATATGTGTAGGAGTAGTTTCCATGGGATGAAAGTGCAAGGAGCGGTCGAAAGCTAGCAAATTATGAAAAAAAAACAACTGCCTCGTTGGTCTAGTGGTCGCATAGCGCGACTGCCGTGCCACGGGTCTCGGGTTCGATTCCCGGGCCAGGCCGAAATCGCTTTGTGGGTTTTAGAAGCTTTCACAAAAGCAGCCTGGAGTTTGGAAGTTGGCGGTGTTACACCCCCGTGCCTGGGAGGGCACGTAAAGCCGTCGTCCTCGATTGTTACCTACTCAGTAGCAGTCGTAGTTATAATTCCACGTCAGAGGCCGTCAGGCGGATTTGAGAAAACTCTGACACTAGGGCTTGTCAGGTGATTAAACCTGCAGCTCACTCGATAAGAAGAAGATGAAAAAAAAAGAGAGAAAAAGTTTTAATTTTTCTGTAACTGACTCACATCAGTATCTACAATATTTTTAACTGCTATTGTTGGAAATATAGGTATGTCGTAGATCAATACAGTGTCTAATGCACGCTAAGACCTAATAAAATACAATGTTATTTAATCTTCCTTAATAACAGACAATAAGTTTTATCACACATTCCTATAACGAATGTAAGTACAAACAAATTAAATGATGTAAGTATCTACAATAGGTTATTCCACGGAAGAGATAGAACTTCTCTTCTGAAAGAAATTACCACGATAAGAATTAACCATGGAAGAGAAGTTAAAAGATAGGTAATTCTTTTAAATCTTAAAAAACCGGCCAAGTGCGAGTTGGACTCGCGCACGAAGGGTTCCGTACCATTATCTATGAAAAAAGTACAATAGGAATGGTCAAGTGTGAGTTACTTAAGTTGCACATTATTTCTAATAGATGGCGCTACTAGTATACAATTTTGCAATTAATATAAATCAACAGCCTCAATATATTTTTTTTAATTTTTAGTATTTATTGTTATAGCGGCAACAGATATACATCATTTGTGAATATTTCAGCATTCTAGCTATCACGGTTAATGAGATACAGCCTGGAGACAGACAGACCGACAGACAGAAAGACAGACAACGAAGTCTTAGTAATAGGGTTCCTTTTTACCCTTTGGGTACGGAACCCTAAAAAACGGTCAAATCTCCTATATTCAATAGTTAAAAAAGGTTGTTCGAATAGATACACTGCAAGTTTTTCTCGTAAAAGTAGCGCGGAAAACTTCCGCAAATCAAATACTAATTTGATTAATTAGCTCGTTCATACTGATTAATACAATTTTTAACTGATAACGTAATATTTTTTTATAAAGAAATGTTTATAATGTTGTTACTACTAATATTATAAAGGCATAGATAGAAAAAGGTCTATGAAAGAAAAATCTTGGACTTTGAGTTTGAACTTGTGTACTTTGTACCCTAAAATATGCAAGTTATCATCATCACATGCTAGCAGAATCAATCATTGACTGTTATAAAGATAACTAGCTTCCGCCAGCGATTTCACCCCACGTCCTGTGGAAACTAATCCGCGCACCCGGCCTTATAGCCTTCCTCAATAAAAGGGCTAACCAACAGTGAAAGAATTTCTCAAATTGAACCAGTAGTTTCTGAGATTAGCACGTTCAAACAAAATAACTCTTCAGCTTTATATTATTAGTTTATGTACCTACTTAGATATTTATGTACGCGTGTATTCATGGTTGAATTTATTATAATTTCATTCACATACAGCCGTGCAACCAATTGCATTTTTTAGGCAATAAATAAAATATGTACGTCATAAAATAACTAGTAGATAATGAAATAAACATCATCAAATGATATGGATTAGTTATCATTGCCACCATCGTTAGGTATATGCTTATCACAATGATAAAATAAATATTATTTTAATGGTGATGAAGCAGAAATGAAAACGTGTTTATTCAGGTAGCACAGTAATAATAGTTCAAAAAACACTAGAAAAACACGCTTTTATAAGTGCACGTAAAAGCCAAAAATTGGCTTCTTCATCAGACCTTGAAACGTTATCGTGGTCAAAGTTCATTACAAGACCTTTTTAAAAGTTCAAACTCGGATACGATACGATGTTCCATCATGAAGTTCCAGTTCATATCTTCCGGCTCCATCATGAGATCAATACGACAGTACCATATTATTGTACAGCCAATTTTCATGACGCTACGATCCTTGGAAGATGGAGAAATTAACTATCTTAGATTTTATTACATCATAGTTACATAAAGGTGGACCTAATAAAAGCGTGTAAAAAAGGCTATCATGGAATCTCAAACCGCGGAAGATCGTCTGCTCCAGGATAAAGGTCACCCCGCGCGCTTGAGGGATTTCCTCATACTCAACGCGCTGGGCATGCGTGTTGGTGAGCGCAGTGTAGGATCTTTTTAGCCTGAAGATGCTGCTGCCCATTTACGAGCGAGGCACTTGACATCCAATAGGTTTGCCTCTAACACTAGAAAAGTGAAGGAAATTTTTCAAATAGCTACATAATTATTTTCGAGAAAGCCTCTGCGTTGTGTTTCTCTTAGGTACGACCAGACGACCACGACAATGAGGGATATTTTAAGAAACCTAAAACATTGACTGCTAGAACAATATTTTAGGAAGATTATTTTCTTCCTTTAAATGATTTGGAAGAAAAAAGATTTTTAAAGATTGGTCCTCACGAACACGGATTTTGATAATCTTTTTTTACCTCGAACTAGAATACATAATTCACATTTTTATTCATTATTTTTATTTTGACTATCATTGTTAAAGTAGATCATGGAAAGGCGTAATTCTATTGTAGGTAGAAATCGACTTAGCTTTTTTGTACGCTAAGTATTTACTAATTTATTCAGGGTCTACCAACAAAGCATACACCAAAAATACATGTTTAAGCACTGAAATCATTACATCTTGCTATTGAATCAATGCGACGTCATCTAGACACGGCAGTTTATCAGCCCAGTTCAGAGAAGAGCTACGTGCCGTGGATACCGACCATAAGAGCGCTTCCACACTAGAAGATTTACCGCTTAGTTATTTCGCGCGGCTTCGCTCTATTCGTACAGGCGTTTCGTTCTGAATGCACGGAATATGTTTGCTAGTGTGAAACTGCTGTTACCCGCAACAAACCTAAGAGCACTTGGAGACTGTCTTTGTATATTTTTGGCAAGCGCATTTAAGTTTACTGAACATTACAGTTCTTGTTGGAAGCTAAATTTTAATCAGCACTACAACGAGATCTCGGGATCGATTCCCGGGTGGGGTCAAAATCGCTTTGTGGGTAGTAACTTTCAGAAAGCAAGGAAGGAAGTCTGGAAGTTGGTGATTGATACACTGCGCCTGATCTCTCTCCGGTTGCGTCGGATTGTCGTCCCATCGGGTTATGAGAGTGAGGGAATAGGAAGTGCACCTGTGTCTGTACAAATGCTTGTGCACTATGATATGTCCTGCGCAGCTGGCTGATCGCCTAATATGGGAACAGCCGCCACTGCCGACAATCGACGTTGTACGGACGCCATTCAACAATGGATTCTGATGTACGTAACACACTTCTTATCAATAATTAGCGAGTTCCTTATCTGATGTCATTCGCAATATATTTACCTACGAACTTGCTTGCTTTATACATTTATGTTTTGATCATATTAGTATCAGTATTATCAATTAGTATTTAATAGTAGTATGGCTCCCCTTGAGTTCTCACGTGGGGTTGTCTCGAAATAAATAGTTTTAAAATATTAATTTGACTGATAGAATTACGAATACCCAAGAATTTTTTGATAAGTGTACCTGTGTACTTTATGTTTATTTTGTGTTTTAAAAAGTAACAGTTAACTATAAGAAGTGAATCGCAAAATGGCGGAAAACGAAGTTAAGCCTTCTGAGCCTTCTGGCAAGGTGTCGTTTGATGAAGCGCTGGACAAATCTGGTTTGTAATCTCTTCTTCATAATTCCCACGGGATGCGAGTGAAACCACGGGAAAACGGTTTCAAATAACTTAATTCGGAATTAGTAGCATATGAGCAATACAAATTAAAATCTAAATATTCAATAACAGTTACATTAAGATTTACATTTTGCTGTAAGCCCAGTATAGATTTGGCAGGGCCGATTAAGGATCGTGCAGTAAAATCTGTCCTATATGGTCAAACCTGCTGTATGGTTCAGAGTTTTGCCCATAAAAGGGATGAATGAAAGAACAGTAGCAGCAGCAGAGAAGAATTAAGATAAATGGATAGAGCTACCTAATTGCGCAATATGGTGATATAATTATTAAGGATCAAATAAAAAGAAAATATAATTATTTTTTGTCATCTCATCATGATTCCGGACAAGATAACGAGCACTGTCAGAGTACAATACAATTGTTTAATTATGAAATCAAAGCCCGAGGCCTAAGATTAAATTGTTTGTTTATGATAAGAGATAGTTTGAAAATTGAAAAGTCGTAAAATCTTGTCTAATTTTTACTTTTTTCAATATTTATAGAGCTCGAAGAAAAATCATTTGAAACTATCGAGGCCACATAAGATTTTGACGTTGTAGAAGAGCAAACCTTTCCACTCGAAATACTTTTAGCAATTTCTACTAAACACGTTTTCCAACAACCACAAAACCAAAAATAAACTTCCTGCGAAGAATTGTGTGGCTTATATTATACTAGCTTCTGCCAGCGGTTTCACCCGCGTCCCCTGGGAACTAAAAGTAACCAATAGCCTTACTCGATAAATGGGTTATCTAACACTGAAAGAAGTTCCCAATATTAGCGCGTTCAAACAAAGAAACTCTTCAGCTTTATAATATCAGTATGTGTTTAAAAGAAAAGATAGACAGAGGGGTGCATTGCGTGAAAGTCGATATGACTAGGAAGAATGATACCTACTTGTGAGATGACGGCAAATNTTTTGTACGCTAAGTATTTACTAATTTATTCAGGGTCTACCAACAAAGCATACACCAAAAATACATGTTTAAGCACTGAAATCATTACATCTTGCTATTGAATCAATGCGACGTCATCTAGACACGGCAGTTTATCAGCCCAGTTCAGAGAAGAGCTACGTGCCGTGGATACCGACCATAAGAGCGCTTCCACACTAGAAGATTTACCGCTTAGTTATTTCGCGCGGCTTCGCTCTATTCGTACAGGCGTTTCGTTCTGAATGCACGGAATATGTTTGCTAGTGTGAAACTGCTGTTACCCGCAACAAACCTAAGAGCACTTGGAGACTGTCTTTGTATATTTTTGGCAAGCGCATTTAAGTTTACTGAACATTACAGTTCTTGTTGGAAGCTAAATTTTAATCAGCACTACAACGAGATCTCGGGATCGATTCCCGGGTGGGGTCAAAATCGCTTTGTGGGTAGTAACTTTCAGAAAGCAAGGAAGGAAGTCTGGAAGTTGGTGATTGATACACTGCGCCTGATCTCTCTCCGGTTGCGTCGGATTGTCGTCCCATCGGGTTATGAGAGTGAGGGAATAGGAAGTGCACCTGTGTCTGTACAAATGCTTGTGCACTATGATATGTCCTGCGCAGCTGGCTGATCGCCTAATATGGGAACAGCCGCCACTGCCGACAATCGACGTTGTACGGACGCCATTCAACAATGGATTCTGATGTACGTAACACACTTCTTATCAATAATTAGCGAGTTCCTTATCTGATGTCATTCGCAATATATTTACCTACGAACTTGCTTGCTTTATACATTTATGTTTTGATCATATTAGTATCAGTATTATCAATTAGTATTTAATAGTAGTATGGCTCCCCTTGAGTTCTCACGTGGGGTTGTCTCGAAATAAATAGTTTTAAAATATTAATTTGACTGATAGAATTACGAATACCCAAGAATTTTTTGATAAGTGTACCTGTGTACTTTATGTTTATTTTGTGTTTTAAAAAGTAACAGTTAACTATAAGAAGTGAATCGCAAAATGGCGGAAAACGAAGTTAAGCCTTCTGAGCCTTCTGGCAAGGTGTCGTTTGATGAAGCGCTGGACAAATCTGGTTTGTAATCTCTTCTTCATAATTCCCACGGGATGCGAGTGAAACCACGGGAAAACGGTTTCAAATAACTTAATTCGGAATTAGTAGCATATGAGCAATACAAATTAAAATCTAAATATTCAATAACAGTTACATTAAGATTTACATTTTGCTGTAAGCCCAGTATAGATTTGGCAGGGCCGATTAAGGATCGTGCAGTAAAATCTGTCCTATATGGTCAAACCTGCTGTATGGTTCAGAGTTTTGCCCATAAAAGGGATGAATGAAAGAACAGTAGCAGCAGCAGAGAAGAATTAAGATAAATGGATAGAGCTACCTAATTGCGCAATATGGTGATATAATTATTAAGGATCAAATAAAAAGAAAATATAATTATTTTTTGTCATCTCATCATGATTCCGGACAAGATAACGAGCACTGTCAGAGTACAATACAATTGTTTAATTATGAAATCAAAGCCCGAGGCCTAAGATTAAATTGTTTGTTTATGATAAGAGATAGTTTGAAAATTGAAAAGTCGTAAAATCTTGTCTAATTTTTACTTTTTTCAATATTTATAGAGCTCGAAGAAAAATCATTTGAAACTATCGAGGCCACATAAGATTTTGACGTTGTAGAAGAGCAAACCTTTCCACTCGAAATACTTTTAGCAATTTCTACTAAACACGTTTTCCAACAACCACAAAACCAAAAATAAACTTCCTGCGAAGAATTGTGTGGCTTATATTATACTAGCTTCTGCCAGCGGTTTCACCCGCGTCCCCTGGGAACTAAAAGTAACCAATAGCCTTACTCGATAAATGGGTTATCTAACACTGAAAGAAGTTCCCAATATTAGCGCGTTCAAACAAAGAAACTCTTCAGCTTTATAATATCAGTATGTGTTTAAAAGAAAAGATAGACAGAGGGGTGCATTGCGTGAAAGTCGATATGACTAGGAAGAATGATACCTACTTGTGAGATGACGGCAAAGAGTATGGAAGAAGAAAACATGCTGCGCCGACCCCAAATAAATTGGGATAAGGGCAGGAAGATGATTTGTCCTTTTTGTGGTCCATTTACGTCTTTTTATTTAACCACTAAAGGTTTTCTCGCGGTTTGATCCCTGTCCCGGAAGACTTCTTCCCGTACCAGGATAAAATTGAGCAGATAATATGCGAGAAGAGATGTGACTTCCACCTTTCTTAAGACGTCACTTTACTTAACCACTAGCTATTTTCTTGCGGTTTCACCCACGGGGGGAACTTCTACCCGTATCAGGGTGAAATCGAGGAGAGAAAATTAAATAGATATTTTAATACTTGATCCTTCCCTTCCAGGTTTCGGGTTATACAGCTACACAATGACATGCCTGACCGGTATCGCAGTCATCGCTTACGTCAGCATAGCGTACGCCAGCACTATTATAGTGCCGACTAGCGCCTGTGAGCTGGAGACCACGATCAGCCAACAGGGCTTGTTAGCCTCTGGACCTACAGTTGGTAAGGAATTTTTGAAAGGAAGGAAAAACTTCTATTAGACCTACAAGCACTTATAAATATCAAAAACCATAAATCAGGTCGATGCTAGTTGCCCATTCCAGAGGTTCTTCATAAGACCCACTTGTTGAAACAGTGCAACTATCTTGTTCCAAAAGAGCTTTTATAAGAAGGCCTATTTGGAATTAAAAAAATGTTTGAGTTCGATTGGTAGCTTACTGTAAAATAAATACATATTACCGCATACAGCATGCCTGTTTAGGAGCTGTAAGTAATGAAATAACTTCGGTATCGGTATCAGTATTAAAAAAACTTGAGAGCCTTTAGACTCTGAGATACTCCTCCTTTTTTGGAGGTCGGTTTTGCATTTACGAATTAAATAAAGGTTATTTTCTTTGAGAGGCTTTTTAAACGTTACATTACTCTACAAGTCGGTGTCGATGTTATTGCAATATTTCTAGAAGAAGAACTAAGTGTTGATGATAAACCTTTTATTTTTGAAGTCGGTTAAAAAAATAATGACCACGTTTCTCAGGTTCAATGATTGGCGGTTTGATATGGGGCTACCTAGCTGACACTCGTGGAAGACGTAAGATGATGTTGGTAGGCCTATTCGGTGGTACCATATTCAATCTCATCGCCAGCATCTCCGTCAACTGGATCATGCTCCTGATTATCCAGTTCATCGCTTCGTCTTTGTAAGTTTTGTCACATTTTACTCTTTAGAAAATAAACTTGTAGGTCCCAAGTAACTCTCTTAGGACATTTTCTAACTTTAAACTTATTTTTTCAGTGGTTCTGGGTTCTACGCCATCTCGATGTCACTTTTAAGTGAAAGTGTTCCCGTGGCCAAGCGAAACCTGGTCGTCTTGGTAGTATCCAGCATTTTCCTGCTCTCACAAGGTCTTATATCAGGTGAGATTATACTTTTACAAGGATTTTATAATATTTAATTTCTGGTATATAAAGATAATCGGTGTACAGTAGACTGACCCAATAAGACCTGAAACAAATATTTGAGAAAAAAGCTGAATCCAGAACCTCCATCTTATTTTGAATTCTTTAAATTCCAGGATTGGCGATACCTATAATTCCGATGAGCTTCTCCTACTACCTCCCCGCTCTGGACATCTACTTCAACTCTTGGCGCCTCTTGCTGATTGTATACTCCGTGCCCAGCATCGTCTCCTTCATCTGGATGTACTTCATGCAGGAGAGTCCCAAGTTCGTTTACGTCAAGGGTGACCCAGACAGAGCACTCGAAATACTCAGGAGAATCCACAGAGTCAATAATTTGTGGTCGAAGGAAGAATTCAATGTAATACTCATTTCAGTTAATAAGTTTTAAAGTATTTATTCCATAACAAAATATACCGTACTACATCAGCCCCATGGTTCTTTTATTTTTAGGTGACAGGTATCATTGAACAAGAAGTAACGGAGGCACCTGAAGAAAAGAGTTCAATCAAAGACCAGATAGTGCCACTGTTCAAAACCCCACTCCTAAAGTACACCCTCATCGTGACTGGGCTTCAAGCATTCCGACAGTAAGTAAACCTCTATCATTGGGAAGCGATATAATATCTCAGATCTTTCCAAATATTCTATTAGCCAACCACAACAAAGCACTGAGTACTAAAATTGATTCTATAAGATGCCTGCCTCTTCCATTGGTATTCTACATGACCACCTAAACTATAACCTGTATGAACACATAAAAGAACCGTGAACAATAAATTCCAGGGTTGCAGCGTTCTTCGTCTGGCTGCCGACCATCTTAAACCAGTTCGTGCTCATCGTGGAGACTGGCGAGGGTACTGATCTCACCATGTGCAATATCATAGACATGGACGCCCCGGTTGTTGTTAGTATCGAGTTTATTAATCACCGCATGAGTATTGGACTTGCCTTTGAATGTTAATTGGAATATCGCAACATTTCCTCGTTGGTCTAGTGGTCGCATAGCATGACTGCCGTGTACGGATCTCGGGTTCGATTCCCGGGTCAGGCCGATATCGCTTTGTGGGTTTAAGTAACTTTCACATAAGCCCGGAGTTTGGAAGTTGGCGGTGTTACACCACCGTGCCTTGGACGCCGAGCACGTAAGCCGGCGTCCTCGAATGCTACTCAGTAGCAGTCGTAGCTGTAATTCCTCGTCAGAGGCCGTCTGACGGATTTGAGGAAAGACTGACACTAGGGCTTGCTAGGTGATTAAAAACCTGCATCTCACTCGATAAGAAAAAGAACACTTACTGCAATCATTCCTCCATTATTCTTTGTATGAAAAGAGAAGTGTACCTTCAAGTGGGGTGATGAAAAGGACAGATGATGAAAACTTACAAGTTCTTTAATTACATGTGTTTCCTTTTGTTTTCAGGAGGATTCAGTCCCATGTGCCCTGGACGAAACATCTCTGTTAATAGTGTTGGCCTTCACAGCGCTCACATTTCTAGTCAACGTCTTCCTCACCACGGTAAGCATCATTTGATTTTATTAAGCACAAAAAGTCATATTTACTCAAAGTAGGCTGATAAATCATAACTTTTTGAAGGTCAATTTTACTAAATACCGCCCCCAAATACGCCCGCCGATCTCCACTTCCTATGTGTTCTTGCTGGGCAGTAGAAATGGTGGAACAAACTACCCAATTTTGTCTGTATGATTTAAAGAACGGTTCTTGAAATAAAATTCTATATCTATTATCTCACGTGTCTTATCCTCTACTTTTAGGTCATACATAAAGTGGGTCGCCGTAACATGGTGATCATAGTGACAGCGCTGAGTGGAATATGTGGTATCCTGGTGAACCTGATCCCCAATGCGTATGCCAGTCTTATAATGTTCGCCATATTCTCGTCAGGAATCGTTGTCATTGGCTTCTACACAGCCATTACCGTGGCTATCTTCCCTACTCATCTACGGTAAGGCCGAAACCTTTATCTCACACGTTCTGTATATTTAAGAACTAGCTTCTGCCAGTGGTTTCACCCGAGTCCCGTGGAAACTACTCGGCGCACCCGGATAAAAAGTAGCCTATAGCCTTCCACGATAAATGGCCTATCTAAAACTAAAACAAACTCTTCAGCTTTATAATATAAGTATAGATTTCCTGAATTAAAATGAACATCACTTGATTGGTCACTTGGTTATGTCAATAACATGTAGATTATGACCATTTTTGGAGCAGCTGACAGTTAAAGCCCATTTACACATTGCGATTTCATTGCCCGTTGCTTGCCATTTTATTGCAGGAATATTTGACAGGCGATCATTTACCTATTGCACGATTACGTTTACACAGTGCAAGTAGCATCTTGCTGCAATAAAATGGCAAGCAACGGGCAATGAAATGACAATGTGTAAACGGACCTTTACTCTCTGTCATACAAATAAGCCAGTCTTTCCTAGAAAAATGACTGCTGTCAACTGCACAAAAGATTCGATGGCACTTTACGTTTTTGTTTTTTTTCAGTGCGTTGGCCATAGCTCTGCCCATGACGTTTGGACGCCTTGCTACCTTCGCGTCGATACAAATTCTGAATCTGATGTTGGCAACTAGCTGTGATGCTGGTTTCTACCTCTTTGCCGGTCTTTTCGGATGTAAGTGACTTTAATTTTGATTTTCTACGTATGATTAAGGTGTACTGTACAGTATTTTACCAATTGTTTGCGTCCTGCGTGGATGTTGCATGCATTTTTCGAATGATGCATTTTTATTTTGGACCTGGCGACAATAGTGGGACTATTGTTCCCACGTATAAATACTAATTTTATTATTATTTATGTTCTAGCATCGGCCATTATCGCGTCTTTCCTGCCAGATGACCGTCGCCTACAGAAACCCGTACCTGAAAACAAAGAAGAAAATGTTGAAAACCCCGATGAAAAGCAAACACCTACAAAACTGTAAAAAGGTTTAGAGATTAGATGAATTCTTATTTTAAATGCGAAATGTGTAAATAATAGTGAATAGTCTCTTATGTTTAAGCTAATTTATTATATCGTATCTGTATAATTTATTTGTATGCTAATAAATTAAGTATTAAACAATATACCTAAGATATTTGTACATACTGAGCTTGTTTTAATTATAATAGTGTAACTTCGACCAAAACAGGTTACAAATAAAAATCGGATGTCATAAAAATCAGACATCCAAATTGAGAACCCTCTCCTTTTTGGGAAGTCGGTCATAAACTCATACTTCTATGGCCCCAGTTCGCAGGCAACATAGTAAGTTTTCTTAAAACAACTGTTTAATTTATTAATTTTAATCGTAAACAGTTGCTTTAAGCAGAAACGGACGTTAATACTGTCAGTGTATTTGGGCCTATGACAGCATGCAAACTTCTAGCTTCATATCGCAAGCAGTATTAATATTCTGTGGACGAAAGCAGTAACCACTCGCTCTGATATGGGTTTAATTGAATACAAAAATAAGACAGAGAACTAATTACAACGGCACCACACGTTAACACCTAATTAACTGATCTTCACAGTAGATGCAGCAATGAGTTCCACAGCACCCAGGCTGGTTAGAAAACTTCAATCATATTTTAAATGCGAAACTAGCTCTGTCAGTCTGGCTATCAAGCGTTTTCACGCTTAAACTATTGAACCTGAGAAAGAAAACACTACTTTTTATCCAGATGCAAGAAGTGGTTCTTTCGGGACACGGATACATCGACTATAGTGAAAATGTAATTCTATTTGTATAACTGTACTCCCACTCACCACTCCCACTCATTCCCAGTCACCACTTCTAAGGCTGCGTATTGATGAGTAAGGAGTTTTTGTTCTTAACAAAATCTTCGCCGTATTTACAATGTATACTTACTTAATATTTTGCACAGCTGTTATCAATTTATTTATTTTCGTATAAGTAGCTGTTTAAGATTACATTTTTATCATTTGTTAAACTAACAAAGTTTGCCACATATTAGATAAAATATGTAACTGGCTATACAAACACATAAAACCTCCTTTTTAGGTTAAAGCAGAGATGGTCAACCTTCCACAGACCAACCGCGATAGGTTTAGCGTAAACTTAGATAAGTCGACCTGTGAACATTAAGTTATATAGTTAAACCATATTGCTATCAAAAATATGATTAGAAAATTAAAACAATATGATAAAATAATGATTTATTATAGAAATTGTGTTTATCATTCTTCAAGTAGATTTCAGATATTTGGCACATTAATCAAGATAACTCGAGCATTTAGGGGTGTGATATGGAAACATGTGTACTTGTAGCACGGTAGTGTATCCAGCCAAGTTTTCAAAATTTTGACACATGCCACCTGCGGGTTTTATTACCCAAACCATACTCTATGCTCGAAGTATGCTCAAACTGGAAAGTTCTTATAACCAACTTTAATAATAATTAATTACATAACCACGAATGTGACGGTAATTCTGAACCAAAAAAATATCCGACACTGCGCTCACCAACACGTATGCCGAGCGCGGTAAATGTGGGCAAATCCCCTAGCGCGGGGAGGCCTCTATCTAGCAGTAGACATTTTTAGGCTGTAACGACGACGAATGTGACGGGATAATAAAATCACATGAATGATTATAGGGTGAATGATATTAAAAATAAAGAAATTATTGTAAGCCTTTGGTGGTGTAGTCTAGTATAGATACGAATTATTTGGACCTCTTGAATAAAAGTTAAAAGAATACTAATGACAATTAAGTTTTAAAGTAGACGTGAACTATTTAAAAATTAATCCACGACTGCCTATCCTAACTATATAAAGGAGCATCGTGCAAAATCATGCACGATATGATTTAACGGATTCTCAGCTGTATCCAGTTAGCCTGAAAGCCGACCCCAACATGGTTGGGAAAAGACTAAGCAGATGGAAGAAATATAATGGCCAGGTGCCCACTTATATTCATCTTATCTTTGATTAGCAGCGGCTTTATCAGATGTTGTTCGCAAGTATTTACAAGCTTGGCTTAACTTTTTGAACCATGTTTTTTTGTATTGATATAATCAGTATTACGTATCAATTAGTATCAAATATAAATATGAGCACCTTTTGTAAACACGTGGGGTCGTTCAAATAAATTGTTTTTAAATATTTATTTATTTAATAAGGATTAAATGTTAAAATTAATTTATAATTAAGGACAGTTTTTTTAAGTGTATATTAAATTAATTTAGCTATAAGTGGAAATAAAAATGGCTGAGAAAAACGACGTTCAGCTTTCTGAAAAGGTGCCATTTGACACAGCGCTGGATAGAGCAGGTTTGTGAATATTTCTTCATTAATCTTAACAAGACAAGTCATCCTTTGAGCATCTTACCTGGTTACATTGTTTCAAAAATTAGCAGTAATATAGCTTATATTATACTAGCTTCTGCCAGCGACTTCGTTCGCGGATCATGTCGCTTATACCAGCGACAACGGGTCGTCATAATCAAAGATGTTTCCCTTCGCTACTCTGTTCCTATTGATGGTACCGTGATGAAAAGTAAACTATAACCATCTCTGGAGTATAAATAATAATTGTACAAAGTTTCGTTAACATCCGTCCAGTAGTTTATTATTCGTCCATTATTGTTTTATAGCTTTAACTTTTCCTAATTCCAGGTTTCGGGCTATACAGCTACATAATGACAGCCTTGACGGGAGTGGCGGTCATTTCATTCGTATGCATCTGCTACGCCAGCACTATCATAGTGCCGACCAGCGCCTGTGAGTTGGAGACCACTGTCAGCCAACAGGGCTTGTTAGCCTCTGGACCTACNACTCCCACTCATTCCCAGTCACCACTTCTAAGGCTGCGTATTGATGAGTAAGGAGTTTTTGTTCTTAACAAAATCTTCGCCGTATTTACAATGTATACTTACTTAATATTTTGCACAGCTGTTATCAATTTATTTATTTTCGTATAAGTAGCTGTTTAAGATTACATTTTTATCATTTGTTAAACTAACAAAGTTTGCCACATATTAGATAAAATATGTAACTGGCTATACAAACACATAAAACCTCCTTTTTAGGTTAAAGCAGAGATGGTCAACCTTCCACAGACCAACCGCGATAGGTTTAGCGTAAACTTAGATAAGTCGACCTGTGAACATTAAGTTATATAGTTAAACCATATTGCTATCAAAAATATGATTAGAAAATTAAAACAATATGATAAAATAATGATTTATTATAGAAATTGTGTTTATCATTCTTCAAGTAGATTTCAGATATTTGGCACATTAATCAAGATAACTCGAGCATTTAGGGGTGTGATATGGAAACATGTGTACTTGTAGCACGGTAGTGTATCCAGCCAAGTTTTCAAAATTTTGACACATGCCACCTGCGGGTTTTATTACCCAAACCATACTCTATGCTCGAAGTATGCTCAAACTGGAAAGTTCTTATAACCAACTTTAATAATAATTAATTACATAACCACGAATGTGACGGTAATTCTGAACCAAAAAAATATCCGACACTGCGCTCACCAACACGTATGCCGAGCGCGGTAAATGTGGGCAAATCCCCTAGCGCGGGGAGGCCTCTATCTAGCAGTAGACATTTTTAGGCTGTAACGACGACGAATGTGACGGGATAATAAAATCACATGAATGATTATAGGGTGAATGATATTAAAAATAAAGAAATTATTGTAAGCCTTTGGTGGTGTAGTCTAGTATAGATACGAATTATTTGGACCTCTTGAATAAAAGTTAAAAGAATACTAATGACAATTAAGTTTTAAAGTAGACGTGAACTATTTAAAAATTAATCCACGACTGCCTATCCTAACTATATAAAGGAGCATCGTGCAAAATCATGCACGATATGATTTAACGGATTCTCAGCTGTATCCAGTTAGCCTGAAAGCCGACCCCAACATGGTTGGGAAAAGACTAAGCAGATGGAAGAAATATAATGGCCAGGTGCCCACTTATATTCATCTTATCTTTGATTAGCAGCGGCTTTATCAGATGTTGTTCGCAAGTATTTACAAGCTTGGCTTAACTTTTTGAACCATGTTTTTTTGTATTGATATAATCAGTATTACGTATCAATTAGTATCAAATATAAATATGAGCACCTTTTGTAAACACGTGGGGTCGTTCAAATAAATTGTTTTTAAATATTTATTTATTTAATAAGGATTAAATGTTAAAATTAATTTATAATTAAGGACAGTTTTTTTAAGTGTATATTAAATTAATTTAGCTATAAGTGGAAATAAAAATGGCTGAGAAAAACGACGTTCAGCTTTCTGAAAAGGTGCCATTTGACACAGCGCTGGATAGAGCAGGTTTGTGAATATTTCTTCATTAATCTTAACAAGACAAGTCATCCTTTGAGCATCTTACCTGGTTACATTGTTTCAAAAATTAGCAGTAATATAGCTTATATTATACTAGCTTCTGCCAGCGACTTCGTTCGCGGATCATGTCGCTTATACCAGCGACAACGGGTCGTCATAATCAAAGATGTTTCCCTTCGCTACTCTGTTCCTATTGATGGTACCGTGATGAAAAGTAAACTATAACCATCTCTGGAGTATAAATAATAATTGTACAAAGTTTCGTTAACATCCGTCCAGTAGTTTATTATTCGTCCATTATTGTTTTATAGCTTTAACTTTTCCTAATTCCAGGTTTCGGGCTATACAGCTACATAATGACAGCCTTGACGGGAGTGGCGGTCATTTCATTCGTATGCATCTGCTACGCCAGCACTATCATAGTGCCGACCAGCGCCTGTGAGTTGGAGACCACTGTCAGCCAACAGGGCTTGTTAGCCTCTGGACCTACTGTTGGTATGGGTTCCTGTTGATATTTATATATGTTGGATGAACGCTTTTAGCTGACCACTCTACTATCATTCCCATTCTGATAACTTACTGTGCAGCGCATGTTGTCTTTCCTTCATCATCTTCCTACTCCTACCAATCATGTTGGGGTGTGCTTCAATCTAACCGGATACAGTTGAGGGTAAATTGATTTACATGGAAGGACTGCCTATCTGACCTCCTCAACCCAGTTATCCGGGTCAACTGCCAAAAATACGCAACGATATATTTCGTTACTGTATGTCTTTTCCAAAACCGTGCACTCATGAAAACTTTTTGATCTCTAAACTTTAACAAAAAATTATCTCTTCTAGACTTCACGCATTTTCATTATAAATTAGAAAATTAAATTAGAAATAATTGATCATTATAATATAAGTAGATATCATCAAAAACGTCATCAATTAAATAATGATTAGCATACTTCACATTAAAAAAATACAAAAGATCAATGTAGGATGAATAGTAGAAAGTCACAACAACTGAAGTTTATATCTGATGCACATGATTAATTACCATTTATCATCATTACGAGAAATTGTGATAATCCCTACTTAAAATAAATAGGTAGCCGGGATATGGGATGGTTTGAAACAGTTACCGCGGCTCTAGAGCACCAAGAACTTTAGAAAAACCATAGGTGTGATTTAGTCCATAGATAAATATCAGACTCTCCTAGATTTCTATGGACTCTCCTCATACGCTACCCACAGAAGAAGGGTTGAATTAGATATACATGAATACATATACATATTACTATGAAATATAGAAAAAGGAAGTGCAAGTTACACGAGTCATCAAAGGTGGAATGATGATGACGAAGCGACATTCTCGTCCAGAATATGTAACGATAGGTGAAGGCATATGAAGACCAGCATAGGAAGATCAGACAGTCTCAGGGTAAGTACTATGAATAAACTTATTGTAACTGTTTTCAGGATCAATGCTGGGAGGCGTGGTTTGGGGCTACCTAGCAGACACCCGCGGCAGACGTAAGATGATGCTAGCAGCTCTATTCGGAGGCGTCGTGTTCAATCTCATCGCCAGCATCTCCGTCAACTGGAGCATGCTCCTGATTTTCCAGTTCATCGCTTCGTCTTTGTAAGTTTACTCTAGTCAACAAATGCCAGATGGAAACAAATCTGACCTGACTTCTGGTTAGTATTGTGATTTGAATTAAGAATTTGAACTCACGCTACAAAATAAAAGCAATATACGAATTTCGAAGTTCGAACTACATTTAAAGTAAACAAAAGACGATTGCAAATTTGATATTCTACAAGAAGATAAATAAAAAACATAATAATATGTTAAAATTGTAGTAATTTTGGAATTATTTCACATTTACCTGTAACATTTTTTCTATTTCCAGTGGGTCTGGCTTTTACTCAATGTCAATGTCCCTACTGAGCGAAAGTGTTCCTGTGGCCAAGCGGAACCTGGTCGTGTTGATAGTCTCCAGCATCTTCCTGCTCGCTCAGGGTCTTATATCAGGTACATACTTTAAGAACCTGCCCCTTTTTCCATCAGATAACCCCTCTTGTCAGACTTCCTGACTCTGTCAGTCTTTTACTGACTAAAACACATCGTGTTTCTTCTTGAGCCCTCTGTGTACCTGGGCCACGGTAACTCTTTCGAACAATCCGGCAGTAAGAACCGCCCTTGCACTATTCCTTCGTTCTTGTTCTATTACATGACTAAGATAAGTCTTAAGTAAGCTGATGCGGAGTAAGAACCAGCTTATGTCAGATGATTCTTTAATTCCAGGATTGGCGATACCAATAAGTCCAATGAGCTTCTCTCACTACCTCCCCGCTCTGGACATCTACTGGAACTCATGGCGCACACTCCTGGCGTTATACTCTGTGCCCAGCGTCGTCACATTCATCTGGATGCTATTCATGTTAGAGAGCCCTAAGTTTGTGTTTGTGAAGGGGGATACACACCAAGCGATGGAAATACTCAGGAAAATTCACAGAGTCAATCATTGGAGGTCGAAGGAGGAGTTTCCGGTAATAATCAAAGCTCATATTTATTATTTTTTTTTTTATTGGATATCTAATTAAATTATTGAGGACTTCATCATGTGAACAAATCTACCATTGGGTTGGGTTAGCTTAGGTTTGGACATAGACATTAGATGCGAGATCACTACTCACCTCAATACGACCGAGTGAGTATAGTGGTAATTAGCAAATTACGGTTTCAGGTAACAGGAATAATAGAAGAAAAAGAACCAGTAACTGAAAAAAGTTCAGCAAAGGACCAGATAGTGCCGCTGTTCACGAGCCCACTCCTGAAATATACCATCATCATCACCACGCTCCAAGCATTCAAACAGTGAGTTTCTCTTTAAGAATGTGCTCTGTGTCTGTGTCCAAAAGCCAGGACGGGCATCTAGTAATACTAGTGAGATTTGATCTGAGCAAGACGAGCCAAGCGAAGGGCACCTACCTTTTCTCGAAGTGTTTAATCGTTTTTTTGAACCCTAATGAGTTGGGCAAATTTAAATATATGGGCTTCTTTTAAACTAAACTGTGGACGGAAACTAGTCAATCATCAATAACCGATTAATAACAAATAATGATATTCCAGGGTGGGAGCCTTCCTTATCTGGCTGCCGACCATCGCGGACCAGTTCGTGCGCATCGTTCAGACTGGTGAGGGTAGCAATCTCACCATGTGCAACATCATAGAAATGGACACACCAATTGATGTTAGTAATGATTTTAGTTTAGACTAGTTTAATTTAAAGTCAATCAATCAAATAAACCTGGCATGTTCCTCTTTTGGCCCAAGTTTAATTGAACGTGAATATTGAAATAGCTGTGCTGAGAAAACTGACTTTTATGTTTTCGATAATCTTGGGTCTACAACTTTGGCAGTTCGTAAACTAACATGACTTGTCCTTTATGTTTAGGTGGATGCAGTTCCATGTGCCCTTGACCAAACATCTTTGCTGCTAGTGCTGGGTGTTGGAGGTCTCACTTTCCTGGTCAACGTCGTCCTCACTACGGTAAGCAGCATGTATTGTCATACTCTTCTAGAAGGCTCTGTATATCTGTCTCGTTTGTCATATCTGTAGGTATGTTGTGTATCCAGAATACCACCGATAATATAATCCTCCTAATATTATAAGTATAAAAGTTTATTCATATGGATGCTTGTTCCTCTTTTACGCAAATGCTATTTGATAAAGTTTGTTGGACAGCAGTAATATAGCTTATATATCAGAATAATATATAAGCTACATTTCATCCAGATGTGACTGAAACCACTGTTATAAGCCTATAATTTGTACGATCCCTTTATTTTCTTTTCAGGTGATAAATAAAGTGGGTCGCCGTAACATGGTGATTATAGTGACAGGTGTTTGCGGAGTGTGCGGTATCCTCGTCAACCTGGTGCCCAACGCGTTCGCCAGCGCTGTGCTCTTCGCAATATTTTCCACCGGCATCGTCGTCGTTGGCTTCTATACTGCCATTACCGTCGCTATATATCCAACACATCTTCGGTAAGCTATCTTAGGTACTTATACATCTGCCTTTGCCTAGTTTTTTCCCAATTACGTTGCTTGCAGCTGAGTAGATACCAGTGTTTTACATACAGCGCCTGCCCATCTGACCTCCACAACCCAGTTACCCGGGCAACCCCTTGATGAGATTAACAGACTTACTGGTTTCTGACCACCCGTAACGACTATTGTAGGTATCTTAGGTAAGACCGATATCTTTCTTACATAACTTTATTACCACTTATCTAAACACAGTAATGTTTATCAAAATATAAATTCATCAAAATATTGGAAACACCAAGATTATATAAATTATTTGAATCATAAAAACAGCAATATATTTAATCATGAAACATTCCAATTATTTTAGTATGTGGTACTCAGAACTTCCAAAGTATGATGATGATGTACATTTTCGTTTCATAGATGAAGTGAATGCAGTAAACCTCAGATAGTGATAGTGTATTTGTTACTTCCAGAGCGTTGGCCATCGCACTACCCATGACGCTTGGACGCATCGCAACCTTCGCTTCGATACAGATTATAAACCTGATGTTGGCAAATAACTGTGATGCTGGTTTCTACCTCTTTGCCACTCTTTTTGGATGTACGTATCTCCTAATTTAAGTATCCTTTTACCCGTTGCCTTATGTAACTATGCGAGAGACACAATTGTTTTTCTATATTCTTATAGTTACCGATATACGAGCTGTTAAGTAAGGTTTATTATTTATTTTATTTATTTATTTGCTTCAGGCATCATTTATTTTATTTATTATTATACATGTAGACCGCAATTTGTACCATCGTCAATTGACGGCAGCGTTTTAGGTAAAGTTTCAGTTAAAGAGTCTTGTTTAGTTCATGATTGCAATGTTGCATGCATTTGCCAAAGGACGAACTTGCATATTGGACTTAATTCTTAATTTTCTTATAAAGTTTTCTGACTTTACAATGATAATTATTATTTTTGTCTTAGCATCGGCCATTATAGCGTCTTTCCTGCCAGATGACCGTCGGCTTCAGAAAGCCGTACCGGAAAACAAAGAAGAAAATGTTGAAACTTCCGATGGAAAATGAAAAGCTGGGAAAATTAAATACCTAGTGAAAGATGTGAAATATGTTAATAATTATTAAAATATGGTTACTTGTGTTTAAGCTTATTTATTGTATTAGTAGTGAAGTATTAAATAATTAAGTCAGTAATATTTTAGATAAAGTAAATAAGTAAATGACAATATTGAATGGCTAAATAAAATTATAATTTTGTCATTGTCGTTTTCTTTGACTTGAAAACACCCTCGCCGCGACAGCTATTACGCTATTACCTATGGCTTATTGTCAGAGAATTGAGAATTTTCGTCCCGTTGCAGGCATACCGCAGGCGTGCATATTTGGCCACTGTTACAAACACATACTACTCAAATAAACCCGTTCCTTTAAAAAGAAATGAGCAAATCGTCAGCATTAATATTGCAGTAGTTTAGTAACGGTACTGTGTGATATCTCTACACTGGCTAATAGTAATATGTCACCACCATAGAACCAGCTCTGCAGTAAATAAACCTGATTAATGTATCTAGGAATAAATGAATAATTATAGGAAAACGTTTATTGATACGATACAACACAATCGCAATAGTACGGAAATAAAAACACAAAAATAATAGACAGCTATTGCTTGACACTGATTTCCAACTGGGCCTAAGAAGAGTTGCCAGCGATGTGGTCCGAAAAAATTGAATACTTTATAAATTGGTAAAGAGAAATGTATCATTTATATCAAAAAGCGCCTAGCGCTATCTCTAAACTCAATTAAGGTGCATGCGACGACTAGAAGCGGGAAATTCAAATATAAAATGGTTTTTTCATGTTTTACCTAAGTTAACATTCAATATGAGCCGTGATCTTATGATTGGCGGTTATAATATCCCACAAAGTAATTTCTGATGTCCTTGTTTAACTCCGAAACTTACTCTGTAAAAAAAAACTCTGTAAAAAACGTTTTATTGCGCAATAAAACGTTTTTTACAGAGTT
>NWSH02000601.1:730182-756790 GCA_002382865.2 Heliothis virescens
AACTCTGTAAAAAACGTTTTATTGCGCAATAAAACGTTTTTTACAGAGTTATTTAATTTGTAAGAAGTTTCGGAGTTAAACAAGAACATCAGAAATTACTTTGTGGGATATTATAACCGCCAATCATAAGATCACGCCTCATATTGAATGTTAACTTAGGTAAAACATGAAAAAACCATTTTATATTTGAATTTCCCGCTTCTAGTCGTCGCATTCACCTTAAAGAACATTCAGTAGATTTGGTTCTGCAATTTCGCTGAGTCGTAAATACATGTATCTCGGGTCAGATCATCAGAGAAATCGAGAGCAACTCTCAAAAATAGAAGGCAGAAGCATCTACCTAGCGTAAAACCTAAACACCTACATTTCGGTATATTATTGACATAATATACCGAAATGTATATTATTTTATGTTACGAACGGGATTAGCTTTTTGTTGTTTTAGTATTTTGTTATTTAATTTTTAATAGATGTTAAGTTCTTTAGTTTTGTAATTTTTAGGTATTTCTAAAATCATAAGACCACATTATCGCATTGGGCGTAAGCCTGTAATGATATTGTTTGGTGAGATAATAAATAAATAATGGGGAAGATTTGCACTCGACCCCAACGAGGGAACTCTTCTGCTCTATCTAGCAGCTTTTTATGGACTTCCTAATCGGTTGAAGTGAGATTACAGGTCCCACTGTCACGATGATTAGGGCAATTTTCGATATTGAAATCTAGTAGATAGTACGTAAGTACATAATATTTTGGATTCATCTTATCAATTTATTTTTATTTGTTTTTTGAAGTGAAAACTTCTTTAGCGGCGTTGAGCACTTTTTGTATGGGGAAAAATATATAAACTCGCGACAGGTATCACGTGACCGAAATGTGAAACCCGAAATCTTGAAACCCAAAATCGTGATACCCGAAATCGTGAAACCCGAAATTCTATAGAAATTCCGTAAGTACAGGTCGGTAAGATATTTTATGACGTTTCAAACATGTGAAATTTGACAATAGTGTCAGGCTTAGTAATTATCATTTAAAATCATAGATGGAGTTTGGGTTTTTATTTTTATAAAATGAAATGGTGCCGGAGTATCTTTAGGTTAGCATCCAGGCCACAGCAATAAACTCAAAATATATATTTGAATAATTTTAGCTCAACCAGAACCCTCAAAATCGAGGAAAGACATGTGAGAAAAAATGTGTTGCGCCATCTATAATTTTTCAAAGTCAAGTAGTTAGTCAAGTATGAAAGTACGAGTATAGTTTTTATTCTTCAAAATCATAGATGGAGTCGTGTTTAAATTTTGATTATATTTAATCGTGTTGGGGTATACCTTCCAGTACAGACATAGGGACAAAAGTTTTTTTTGAGAAACTCGCAATATCGAGAGCAAGTGATGACAGTAAAAAGTAGTTGTGCTCTTTCTTCATTCCATAATCTCAAAAAAATATTAAAAACGCATAAAGTTAATATTCATGTTTTCACTTCTGCCAGCACTCCCGGAGTGCAACCTGGTGTTTTTTTTTTGTTTAGCCATAAACTGCTTAATTATATAATTTGTTGAACGAATTTTCGCAGAGATTAGTATGCACGTCGTGGTCTGGCCATTATTGCGAGACTTTTCTTCTTCTTTTTTCTCAGCATCATCGCATATGCTGCCAGTGACAGTAGGATAAGGTATTTTGAAGAAATCTAAATTTCGTATTAAAACTATCGGAATATTGTATTAAGCCAAGTCCAGACGAGTGTAACGTGTAATTCAACAGTGTGGACGGCACATTCAGAACGAATTGTATACGCGAAACTATATATTTCAAAGCTGTTTCCACAGTTCTTGCATTCTTCTGCATCTCTTCCTAATCAATGAGCAATATTACTCCAAGCATTGTGTTTCAGTTTTTTTTATAAGTAATCCAGTGCTTTTGGATCCATACTACCTTTCCATACTACAGAACTTTATCATTCCCATTTACAAAAGATTGTAACAAACAATAATGATTCGTGTTTATTTGTTCCCGGACCTCTACTTCAAGGCAATCAAAAATCACGCTATAAATTCTATTACGAAAGCATGATAATTTCTATCTCATCAAAAACATAATCGTCTATCTCCTATCTGGTCCAGTGCGAACAGGTTTTAAATCCTCAGAACACATATAGTATTGATGTTATCGCAATACACGCAAAAATATATTGTGCAATTTATTAATTTGATAGATAGTATTAAGAGATTTAATGACGAATTAAACACATGATACAATGAGTAAGATAAGTATTAATGTGATAGTAAGATGGATAGAATGCCTGAAAGATAATTGAATAATAAGAAATATATTTCAGTACGACGGCTAATGGAGAGGAATGGAAGTGGAAAAGATTGCGCTCGAAAAAAATGGGACTCAAGGAGCTCAGATGGAAAAACGGCCGAATGCTCAAAGTCATTCAATTTTAAGCACTGCTTAAAAATCACTCCATCTCCGTCACCCTAATGTAAATTCTGAAAAAATCTGGACAGCATTTGAGTATTTGGAACTTGAATACAAAACTAGAAAATTTAAAAGCACTATTTCCTTAATATGAATAAGATGTAGTTCACAAACATTATCGAGTTGAAAATTGGAATAGCAAAAGTGTAAAATTATTCATGCTAAATGAGTATATGACTTGGATGAAACTTATGTAATCCGTTCTACGTTCTAAGCCATTCCAGAGGAATTCCATCCCCATCAGAACCAAAAATCATTTATTCAATGTAGACTTAAAAACACCAATTTCAAAGGTCAAAATTACATGAGACAGCCCCGAAAACGCCCACCCTTTACCACTTCCTACGTGTTTTTGCTTGCAAGAAGAAGTAGTGCAACAAACTCCCCAGCAACACGTATACGTCTGTAAGATTAGAAGCATTTTTATAAAAATATCATTTAGATAGTTGGCAGTCCACTACTGTGTGATTCTCATAAGCCATGCTCTATCGCACAGCAAAACTGTGACATGAGCTGTCGCCTTTCAATTGTTTGAGCAAAAAGCCTACTCCTTTTTATGTTCCTGTAACCAAGGGGTAAAGCAGGACCCTATTGCTAAATCAGGCTATATCTCAAGAACCGTGATGGCTAGATATTTGAAATTTTCAGAAATTTCCATTTCCAAAAATACTAAAAAATATAATAAAATAATAATTTTGGGGGGCTCTCCCATCCGTGATTTTTTGTACCCTTCGTGCGCGAGAGTGACTCGCACTTGGCCTGGTTTTTAACGGGGTAGCAACACACTTGCGACTGTTCTGGTGTAGGTATCCATGGACGGCGATAATCACTGACCTCCAGACATTTGCCTATCGCAAAAAAAACAAAACACTATCTAAACGAAAATCTCGTGAAACCTCTAAACGATACAAAACTGGATTGGTGTCGTGAGCAAAAAATCGTCTGAGTCTAAATATCTTAATTTTGATTACAATTAGTACCTACTTACAATCAAAGATTGTTTGTGACAGATGGACAGACAACAGCAGGTCACGGTACCCGAATCTGTAAAATTTTACCAATCAAACATTAACCTACCACTATTGTGATGAGGTTGAAAATCTATTGCAGAAATTTTACAGATGGTGGCAACTTGACGTGCTGTCGTCTGTACCCAAAATGAGCCTATGGCTATGGTACAAATTGTGCCTGTCATTAATTTCGGTACATCTTCTACGTGAAGATAATCGGTATATTTCAATATCTCTAAAGATAATTAATGAGTTTCGTTGTGACAGATGTACCCGGAACTATGTTTGTATAGTACAGACGACAGCACATCAAGTTACAACAATCTGTCAAATTTCTGCAATAGATTTTCAACCTTATCGCAATGGCGATAGGTTAATGTTTGATTGGTAAAATTTGACAGATTCGTATACGTTGACCTGCTGTCGTCTGTACAAATTGTGCCTGTCATGCATTTCGGTACATCTTCTACGTAAGAAGATAATCGGTATTTCAATATCTCTAAACATAATTAATTAGTATCGTCAAGATCCTCGTTATCACTAGGTTTCTATCTATACTAATAGTATAACGAGGTAAAACTGATTGTAAGGTTAGTTTGTTTGTAGGGGGTAATCTCTGGAAGTAATGAATTTTTTTTTTTTTTTTGACTGGTAGAAAGCTACATAATTCATGAGTGCTGTATGCTATATTTTACCCGGGTATAGTATTTCCCACGGGACGCGAGTGAAACCGCGGGAAAAAGGGATAGTTATCAATAATTTTAGTTCGGATACTGAACAAAATAGGTATATATATTTTTAACCGACTTCAAAAAAAGGAGGAGGTTCTGAAGTCGACCGCTTTTTTTTATTTTTTTTGTCTGTTCCCGAAATTCTTTATATGAAAGGGTATGCTTGCAGTTGGGTCCCATCGCCACCTGGTCAGGGTCTGATGATGGAAACCCTGAGAAATCGAGAGAACTCTTCAAATTTCATAAGTGAAAACTTGATATATCGAAGATACAATTACGGAAAGCGACTGCTGTCACTGTGGGTGGGTGGGTATTAAAGATACCTATTATAGTTTTAGACCCAAAACCTGAAAAGAATAAAATAAAAAAACACCAGGTTGCACTCCGGGAGTGCGGGCAGAAGTGAAAACATGAATATTAACTTTATCCGTTTTTAATATTTTTTTGAGATTATGGAATGAAGAAAGAGCACAACTACTTTTTACTGTCATCACTTGCTCTCGATATTGAGAGTTTCTCAAAAAAAACTTTTGTCCCTATGACTGTACTGGAAGGTATACCCCAACACGATTAAATATAATCAAAATTTAAGCACGACTCCATCTATGATTTTGAAGAATAAAAACTATACTCGTACTTTCATACTTGACTAGTCACTTGACTTTGAAAAATTATAGATGGCGCAACACATTTTTTCTCACATGTCTTTCCTCGATTTTGAGGGTTCTGGTTGAGCTAAAATTATTCAAATATATATTTTGAGTTTATTGCTGTGGCCTGGATGCTAACCTAAAGATACTCCGGCACCATTTCATTTTATAAAAATAAAAACCCAAACTCCATCTATGATTTTAAATGATAATTACTAAGCCTGACACTATTGTCAAATTTCACATGTTTGAAACGTCATAAAATATCTTACCGACCTGTACTTACGGAATTTCTATAGAATTTCGGGTTTCACGATTTCGGGTATCACGATTTTGGGTTTCACGATTTCGGGTTTCACATTTCGGTCACGTGATACCTGTCGCGAGTTTATATATTTTTCCCCATACAAAAAGTGCTCAACGCCGCTAAAGAAGTTTTCACTTCAAAAATCTTTTTTACAAAAAAACCGTTTTGTGAAGTCGATTTTTTGATATTACTTATTCACCTATAAAGTTCTTTTATTAAATCCTGAATGAAACCTTTATGATCTTTTCTTAGCTGGGAAAACTTCAAATGACTTCTCTCGCTATGGGTGTATCAGAATCTTACTGACTAAAACCGGTAACTCGCGTGAACCATTCCGCACCCTCGAAATCTTTGTCATCTTAAACTTTGCTTTGCCTGGATTGAAACAGGTCAAGATTAAAATTAGCCTGATATTATTTATATTTCCTAACTAGCGTCTGCCAGCGGTTTCAACCGCGTCCCGTGGGATCTACTCGGCGTAGCGGGATAAAATGTAGCCTATAGCCTTCCTCGGTAAATGGGCTATCTAACACTGAAATATTTTTTTAAATCGGACCAGTAGTTCAAACCAACAAACTCTTCAGCTTTATAATATTAGTATAGATTTATTTAAGCCTTATTTAAACCTGCAATGAAATATGGTAAGTAACCTGTTTGATTGAGTAGACACGAGAGGAGAGGAGAGGATTAAATGCAAACGAGGGTAAAATAATTAAATAAGAGAAATCGCAGATACGGAAATATTATCGCTCTTTTCTTTTACATAATACATAAATAAAAACCTATGATAAAAACCAATATTAAATTAAGTTAATAAAACCAGTATTTATGGTGCCATTAACCGTGGCAGATTATTTATTATCGGACAATCAATGTTATCATTGTTTTTAAAAATATAAGTTTATAAATGGGCGGGGAAACTTTTTTTTGGGAAAATATATCACAAGCTTACTTGTGCATATTTATAATAGATAGGTACCTGGATGGACAGAATTGAGGAAAGAAAACTTTCATCGTAAAATGGCAGAGATTTGGTTTCAGAAAATGTTTGCTGAGGACAGCATTTTTATCCGAATTTTTATTAGAATTATTTTTTCTGTACATTTTTACAAAAAATAAATCAAGTGGCCGTACTTTTTACAAATATTAAATTAAACATTTTTTTTTATCTTTACGCCGTAACTAATACAAACAAGGTCCAAAGATCAAGTACAATGTGCAAATATTATCTTCTTGTAGAAATATATTTATCTTTATGTAATAAAGATGAAACTTTTTTTTGTTTGTTTCTTTGTACCCTAAAGGCTCCAAAACTATGGAACCAATGTGGAAACCGCGGGAAAATTTGCGATTAAAAAATTTGCGATTAAAAAAGCCTTATATACTAACGAACTACAAACGATAAACGAGATTCATACGTCGTTCATTTAACTAATCAGATGTTTGAGTAATATTTAGATAATGTTTAATAAAAACAAAAATAATTTTCAAGGACATCGAATTGCACCTTATTCTTTTGCGAAGCTCTCTTGTAATGAACATTGCCCAATAAATAGATAAGATAAATTAGAGTTTAAAGGCAGACATAACAAGTATATTATCGAAAGATATGCGAAAAAACGTGTAAATATTGTGTACACAGGATGTTATCTATAATTTTATGAATTTGAACCTTTTGAAAAGATTTAAAAAGAAGGAAAAGTGTAGTACAGATGATAGCACATAATGTTACCACAATATGTGAAATTTCTACAATCGATTTTCAACCTTATCACAATGGAGGTAGGTTAATGTTTGACTGGTCAAATTTGATAGATTCGTTTACGTTGACCTGCTGTCGTCTTTACATTATACTACATTAATGAAACTAAATAAAACTGCTAATTTAATTACTTAATTGGTGCAACATGAAAAAGAAAACAAAAAAAAGCCCTTTCAGTGCTAGAGCTCAAAAAGCAAAAATATCGTAAATGAGTAAAAGGGTAAGGGCCAAAAAACTAAGCACTTTTTTTACATTGACGGCGATTATAAAATGCATTAATTAAAGGATTGTGAAAACAATTCACTAAACAAGAAATCGGTGATTAGTTGGTGTGCGTGCCGATCAGTCCTTGAATTTAATTCAGGATTTCAGTGTGTAAATAGAAGTCGGAAGGTATTTCCTAAAGTGTATTTTCATCGCTAGTGTGTGTGTCGATATGTAACCTACCAAAATCTGACAACTTTTTTCAGTAGATTTTCAACCTTATCACAATTTTGGAAGGTTAATGTTCGATTGGTAAAATTTGACATATTGTGTAAGGCTGACCTACTGTCATCTGTACTTGGTTATATCTATGGGTGTAGGGTGTGAGTTTACAGCAACGGTAAAAGTGAATGATTTTCTCGCTTGACTTTTAGATATTTTGGAAGAATTTTGTTAAAAAGGGAACATAATACTTTACATTTTTGATTTTGCTAACATATTCCAAGAAAACATGCAAAGATTCTTCAAGTAGCGAAATCTTGTCTAGGTCTACTTATATACAGCATGTTTTATTTTCAATAGGTACACTACACTTCCTCATTACATAATACATCTAAAATTATTTAAATTATATTGTTTAATTGATTATTGATTCGACAGATCAGAGATCGTGAGATAATTCGAGATAATTAGCACATTAGTGCCGTGCTATCGGAACAATGCGATTATCTTTATAAAGCTATCAGTATTACGCACGCATTAGTACTTAATATTAATATGACTCCCCTTGTATTCACACGTGGGGTTGTCCGAAATAATAATTAAGTTTAATTTATATGTAAATAAGGAAATTAGATATTAATTTTAAAAATAAAATATTTGTGAATATTAAAAAATAGATAATTAGTGAAAATATGGCGGAGAAAAACAATAATATGTTGTCGGAAAAAGTGCCCTTTGAAACTGCGCTGGATAGAGCAGGTACGTGAAGGAAGTCTAACTACCTAATATTCTGCTATAAGTACCCAGTTTGACTCAACAATACCATGTAATATTCTTCCAGTTTTGAGTTTTAACACAAGATAAATTAATCGTTGATTGTACTTTCCAAATGTTGGTTTAGAAACTGGACACTTGGACCTACAATTTGCCGATTCTTCAGTTTACTAAAGAAATAAACCATGAAAACATCCGTCATTTTTGAGAGCAATCTATGCTAATACATATTATAAAGCTGAAGGTCCGATTTAAAAAATCTTTCAGTGTTAGATAGCCCCTTTATCGAGGAAGGCTATAGGCTACTTTTTGTCCGGGTGCGCCGAGTAATTCCCACGGGACGCGGGTGAAATAGCTGGCAGAAGCTAGTGTGTAATACTGCAGATGAAGTTACTTAACTCCCGCTCCCTGCCAGGCAGCACGTAGTCTTCGATCCACAATAACAAAGACTCTTTGACACTCCAGTATCTGTCTGAGAATTCAAGGAAACCATTCAACTTTATGCAGTTCTAGTATAATGCAAAATAACTGTTAGATTTGTATTATGATTATGACAATCCGTGACTGGCTTAACATGTAGTTTGGACAGAGATTTCGTACTCTGCCCTCTGCAGGGGGTCGTTAATTGAATTCTAATCAAGGTAACAATGTTCGGTGGACGTACTGTTGACAGCAGGTCAACTCTCCCGAATCTGTCATATTTTATCCATCGAACCTTCTGCTATTGTGATAAGGTTGAAAGTATAATTGAAGATACTTGATAGATTGAGGTAGTTTGATGTGGCAGCGTCTGTATCTAAGTGTTGGTGGTTTGTCATTCATTACTCATATTATGTAGGTACGTAATTAGTATCAGGAAGTGATTCATGATCAAAGTTAAATAAAAATGTAATTGATCAGAGTGTCTGATACGCGCGACGCGTACCTACAAAACCTTACAAGCTCTAACTTGCCTTTACCTAAGACTATTAATTTTCATCTCTTCATAACGTAAGAGATGGCTTCTTCATCACTATCATCATCATGATCGTCAGCATATGTATTTATAGGAACAAGATATGACTTGGCCAGTTTTTATCAGGATTAAAAAAATGTTTTATATATATATTATTAATAACTAAGGTAATGAAAACTGGCCAAGTCAAATCTTGTTCCTATAAATACATATTTGGATTTTGTACAGAACTTGGTACTCATTCAGATCTCCATTCTTTTTGCGGCGAAGCCCACAACCAAGCATAGGTTTTGTATTGAACTTGGCTTTCCTTTTTTACATTTATGTTTTTGGTGGGATTCAGTTATTACGGTGTCCAAGATATATTTAGAAAGTCTATATTACTTAGAAAAGTAGCATTGGCTTCTTATGATGGCATAACACAAAGTATAAGAATGATACAATTTTGTAATTAATTAACATTCTTTTTTTTTATATTTGAAGTCTTTATTGACATATATTTACAACATTCTTATACTAAAAAAAAAACTCAAAGTACAAACTAAAACTAAAAAGCTTCAAAAAATTCCTCCCCATCACCGTCGACCGGGAGCGTGCCCAAAAGGCTGGCAGCATTGCCATTAACATTAACATCTTCATTAACATTCTTTTAATCAACAACAGCCCGACCATGTTGCTCCCAGCATCACAAAACTCTCCAGTTTGTTGCGCCACTTCTTCTTCCTAGCAAAAACGCAGAACATGGTGAAGGACGGGCATTTATGGGGGCTATCTCATGTAATTTTGACGTCCAAAAAGTTTCGCTTCGCGTTTCATTCAAGTTTCGTTTCACTTTCATGTAATTAATTTTGTGACTTTGAATGAATGCTTTTTGATTTTCTTTTTTTAAATTTTGATTTTCAATATTCCAGGTTTCGGGTTATACAGCTACATAATGACAAGTCTGGCGGGATTTACAATAATCTCATTCGCATGCGTCGTGTACGCCAGCACTATTATAGTGCCCAGTAGTGCCTGTGAGCTGGCCACCACTACCAGCCAACAGGGGTTGTTAGCTGCCGGACCTGTCGTGGGTAAGTAATTCTCATCAACATCAACCTTATTTTACTGTCCCACTGCTGGGCAGAGGCCTCCTCTCACACAAAAAGGAATTGAGAGTTAAGGTCCATTTACACATTGCGATTTCATTGCCCGTTGCTTGCCATTTTATTGCAAGAATATTTGACAGACGACCATTTACCTAATGCAAGATTACGTTTACACAGTGCAAGTAGCATCTTGCTGCAATAAAATGACAAGCAACGGGCAATGAAATCGCTATGTGTAAATGGGCCTTTAATTACCACGCTTGCTCAATGTAGTTTGGTGATTCTAGTCACAATCAAATCAGAGCTTTTAATGTTGCCCATTTTCACCGACAACGTTAACGTCAGTGTTCCTAAAAACAACTCTTTACTTTGAAAATTGTAAGTGAAAATCCATAGTAAACATGCAGTTGTTTTAATAAATACTTTATGAATTAAACTGACGTTTGTTGTCGGTGTACTTTGGCCTAAGGATATTAGACAACTATATAATAAACACATTTACTATATGAATGAATACTTTTTGTTATTACATACATGAATGAAACACCCATGTTCATGCTTGTGTACATGTTTGACTTAAGCGGGAATCGAACTACCTAAGTACTAAACTACTGCACCATTATGGTCGTCTCAAACTATTCTTAGAATTAAATAGCCTGAAATGATAAGCAAAGGAATTATCACTGCACTGTCTGGTTTATATTTAGACGTTATGATAAAAAGAACAGACTCTGCTCTGATGGCTGTGCGCAAATAATCCCGTATTCATCAACGCTGCAGAGAGCTGGTTTTTACTTAAAAACTCAGACAAAACATAAGACGAAAATTTTGTCTGGAACATTAAATATATTTTGGGTGAAAGAAAGAAAGAAAAATCATTTATTTCACACAAAAAGACGCAAAAGGAGAACTGAATCCCTGTGCACAGTAGTCGTGCTATGCGACTAAACTAAAAGCCCACACTTTTTAGCCAGATAATAGTTTGATTGGCCTCATAAATCAGAATGGGGATGAATGGCCCATTACCTACAACAATCAGGCATTCAGCCATGCGATTCTCTAACACATCATAGATGACAACAACGACGACCTCACAAATGACAAGCTTTTCGGTTTGAAGGATGAAATCGAAGGCGAAGTCGTCGTTGTCGTCGAAGGCGAGGATGATTTTTCATACATTTGGAACCATATTTTAGTTCTATGTCGCGCCGTCAACATCGTTGAAGCGCTGCGATCGCGCACTTATAGATGTTGCAACGATGATTTCTTGGTTTTTAAGATGTTTTGTGTTAGAGAATCACCCCCCAGCTGGTAGAAGAACGACTTAAAAGTTTCATTGGATTCATAATTTCTTTCATAACTAATGGATCAAGTAACGACCGACAGTATGCAGTGTGCGGGGGCACTTAGGTTCTACATCTCAAATGCTTATGCTTTATGTTGTTTGACTCATAACTGCAATTTTATAATAATAATAGTTTGACTGCAAGTTTATACAAATAAAAATTATTATTGTTTGGTACTCCAGGTTCAACGCTGGGTGGTTTAATGTGGGGTTACCTGGCGGACACTCGCGGCAGACGCAAGATGATCCTGTTCGGTCTACTGGGAGGCGTCACGTTCAATCTCATCGCCGCCATCTCCGTCAACTGGGCCATGCTTCTGGTCTTCCAATTTGTTGCTTCGTTATTGTGAGTATCTATCTATCTATATCTATACTTATAACAAATCTGTAGAGAGGTAAATTCTGTACATGAAATATATTTTCAAAACAACTATCAGGGGGTGATTAGGGATCGATACTAATGCCAAAAATGCAATCAGTAGAATTTTTGTCTGTCTGTCTGTCTGTATAACCGTTATTTGACTGCCTCGTTGGTCTAGTTGTCGCATAGCCGACTGCTGAGCACGAGGTCTCGGGTTCGATTCCCAGGACGGGCCGAAATCGCTTTGTGGGTTTTAGATACTTTCACAAAGCAGCCCGGAGTTGGAAGTTGGTGATTGATACACCCGTGCATCGGAGAGCACGTTAATGTCGGTCCTGCGCCTGATCTCTCTCCGGTCGTGTCGGATTGCCGTCCCATCGGGTTATGAGAGTGAGGGAATAGGGAGTGCACCTGTGTCTGCGCAAATGCTTGTGCACTATAATATGTCCTGCGCAGCTGGCTGATCTCCTTATATGAGAACAGCCGCCGTGGCCGATAATCGGCCAGGACGCCATCATAACCGTTATAGAAACAAAAACTACTCGACGGATTTTAACGTAACTTGGTACAATTATTATTCATACTCAATGTATGTAGGGATATACATCTAGTATATTTAAAAAAATGTGCGTTATTAGTATTATAACGCACATTTTTTTAAATGTAAACTTATATCGGCAGTTAATAAAAAAAAAACAAACAAAGGCAATGGAAAATGTGAGTCCTTTTTTTAATAATCACACAAATAATTAAAATATTTAGCGCGAATATTAAAGCGCGAGGTAAAAATCTAATAGTATTAGAATTAGCAATCAAATCACAGAAACGGAAAACTGTTTTGATAAGCGATTCTCCTAAATAAATGACTATCTACAACGTCACATTTAAATAATTTTATCAATTATATAATTAGCAAAATACTTGATAAGTAATAGTAAGATTATTATTTTAAGACGTTAACCTAGATCAAATCACGCTTCAATAGCAATTACTAAGGCAACGAACACGAAAAACCGATTTTTATCAAATATAAATGATTCAATACGTTTATCACCCCACATGTATTGATATATCTATGTACTCAGTTACTTATCAACAAAAAATGTGTTCAACCTAGGTTTATTACTAATTTGATAAAAAATGCTAACCTTATACAATGCGATTTCTCTGACGTGACTAATTGTTTACTTACCGGTTTCCGCCAATCATAAATTATGGCTCACACAGTCGCACCATGTTACTTGCAAAAGATATGAATGTGATATACAACTGCATAAGCCGATATTACAAGGGACCTATCGCAAAGGAAACTTATGAGCCGAGCGGCGACGCTTCTCCAACTTTACCTTGGGTACTTTACCGTTGCGTTAAAGTTGCGGTAAAGTGGCGTCTTTACTTAAAACCTCTGAGCAAACTTTGGATAAGCATCGCCGCTCGTAAAATGTTAGTGGGATAGGAGGGCAACCTAGAAGTCAAATTGATAAAAAATTTAAACGACCAATAAATAAAATAAATTATTGCACAATCTTCAACTCTATACAACTCCATACGGTGAATTTGGCACGATGCAAAAGGCTGCCCTAAGAAACTGTAGGAGTGATGTAATATTGTAATGGTAAGGGGTACTAAATGGCCGCATTTTTCCTATGTAACTATTATTAAATTATTTTTTTAATATTTTCAGCGCCTCAGGCATGTACTCCATGTCCATGTCACTTCTGAGTGAAAGTGTACCCATGGCGAAGCGGAACCTCGTCGTTTTACTGGTATCCAGTATCTTCCTGCTTTCCCAGGGTCTTATGGCAGGTGAGTTGTTGTTAAATACATTCTAAAAATGTTGATATTCAAGCTTCTTTAGCTAATTATTTTTCCATTGAGACTGGTCGCCAATCCTGGAAAAATCGATTGTGATTATCGAGTAAGAATTTGTACATACATAGCAAACTGTATCAGAATCTGATAAGGCAAAATGTATTTACCTACCTAAAAAATATAATCACGTGTGAAAACATTCCATACTTACATAAAGTACTCACAAACATTCTTGAAAGTTTCTTTCTCTCTTCTTTAAAGCCAAAAGAAGTTCTCCTTTCAGAATTCTATTTACTGAGCAGTAAAATCACAATGCGAAAGAAATCAGGAAGGGTCCTGAACCAACATCATGCAAAACTAAATCAAAACATGACTAAACCAATGTTCGTCCTACTTCCAGTGTTGGCGATACCCATACTTCCACTAAGTTTCTCCCACTACCTCCCGGCTCTGGGCATCTACTGGAACTCGTGGCGAACCCTGCTGGTGGTGTACTCCGTGCCCAGCATCGTCACCTTTATCTGGATGCTGTTCATGAAGGAGAGTCCCAAGTTCGTGTATGTGAAGGGAGACGAAGACAGAGCGATCGCGATCCTGAGGACCATTCATAGAGTTAATAATCTGAGGTCGAAGGAGGAACTGCAGGTAATATGCGCAGAACTTTTGTTTAACAGCCATAATAAGAAACTCTTCAATATTTTCGATCAATTTTATGAAATTGTCTCTCAAATGTATTGTAAATCTTCTTCAGAGATTTTAATATAGGTATCTGCTTTTCAGGTGAGTGGACTAATTCCAGAAGCGAATGCCATAAGTGGTCCGATCTCAACTAAGGACCAGATCGTGCCGCTGTTCAAGACCCCGCTGCTGAAATACACCATCATCATGATCACACTCTTCACATTCCAACAGTTAGTATTCCTACTTGTTCTTAGAAATTTCATAAATGGTAAACCTTTACTACTTTAACAAAGCATAACTCCATTAGGCCCATCTATACAAATCATCTTTAATTTCCTACTAGCTACTGACAACGTATCCACTATTATTGGCATAGACGAGAGAAAAGAAACCATTTTAACCCTTCTGCTAAAATGTTCCAGGGTGGGAGCCTTCCTGGTCTGGCTGCCAACCATCGCGGACCAGTTTGTGCGCATTCTGCAGACAGGAGAGAACTTAGATCTCGCCATGTGTGGTATCATCGCATTGGAAGTCCCAGTTGATGTAAGTAAATATTTTCTGAGTCTACTTTGTTCAGTGACAAATTTCATCATTCATCATCTTTGTTCATTCTCCTCTCTCTCTCTGTCTTTCTATATCTCTGTGAAGGAAGGGATATGAGAGCAAAGGAAGAGTGACCTTCGGGAACTTCTACATCTCTTTAGAGAGAAAAGCCTCTGTGACCGACAAACGTTCTAGACGCGATTATGTCGTCAAAATATGTTTTTTTTTTGTTCAGGTGGATGCAGTTCCGTGTGCACTAAATGAAACCTCCTTGCTCGCCGTTGGAGGAGTTCATTCTTTGGTCAACTTCCTCCTCTTTTTGGTAAGCATAAAAAGCACCTATGTACCTACAGTTGGAATCGCATTACAAACAAAATTCACTCTTGATTGCTCAAACGAAGGTGATGGGAAGAAATAAGCGACAAGACTAACGTTCTTAATGACCGACTTCACTTAATACTAGGCCAAAACTAAAACCTGCTCAATTTTTTTATAATTTTTATAGTCACACTTATTTTTAGGGTTCCTTACCCAAAGGGTAGAACGGGACCCTATTACTAAGACTTCGTTGTCTGTCTGTCTGTCTCCACGCTTTATCTCATTAACCGTGATAAATAGAAAGCTGAAATTTTCACAAATGATGTATTTCCGTTGCCGCTATAACAACAAATACTAAAAATTAAAAAAAATAAAGTATTAAGGGGGGTCCCCATACAATAAACGTGTGAAACCGCAAATTATTTTGTTATTCATAGGTAATAGATACGTTCATTTTTCGTATATAATGGTACGGAACCCTTCATGCACGAGTCCAACTCGCACTTGGCCGATTTTTTTAATTTTATCAGCTCCATCTTATCTTACACATCCCACCATATCTTAAGCAAATTCGTCTCCACCTTTTACCTAGGTCTTTCAAAATGGTCTCCATTCTTAAATGTTTGTACGTTCAACAAAAACAAGTGTTAAATTAAATTAAGTTAGGTAGTCATTAGGCATAGTATGTGAGTACTGTGGAACAACTAGCTTCTGCCAACGATTTCGCCCGCGTAAAACCGTTTTTTCCCGTTCCCGTGGGATTTTGGGTAAGTCCTTTCTTATCTCGTGTAAGAGTCTTAAGATGAACCTCTGTGCAAAGTTTCAGAAGTCTGGGCCCTGTGTTGATGAGTCAATGAATGAGTCAGGACTTTGATTTTTTATATGAAAGTATAGAGATTATGATCATATTATAACTATGGAAAATGAATTCAGGCTATAAATGCAACGGGTCGTCGTAACATGGTGCTGGCGGTGACAACGGTGTGCGGAGTGAGCGGCATCCTGGTGAACCTGGTGCCCAGCGCGATTGGCAGCGCCATCCTGTTCGTGGTACTCTCCACTGGTATCGTCGTCATTGGCTTCTACACCGCAATCATTGTCACTTTGTTCCCTACGCATCTTAGGTAAGGCCCAAAACCTTGTGTAAAAATATTTTTCGTTTTCTATCCCTACTTGGACATTGTAAAGGTACAGACAGCAGGTTAGTCTACCCGAATCTGTCAAATGTTGCCAATTGAATAGGTAGTATCCTTTCACTATTGTTATAAGGGTGAAAACTGTGGTGAAAATATACAATTGAAGAAATTTGACAGATTGTGGTAGATTGATGTGCTGGCGTCTGTAAGTACTTTGCTTTGCCTTTGCCAATTTCAAAATTCTTTTCTGTTAAGTATAACATAAACTTTTGTGTTATTTCCAGGGCGTTGGCGATAGCACTGCCTATGACTTTTGGGCGTCTTGGGACCTTCGCGTCGATACAAATTCTCAACCTGTTATTAGCAAATAGTTGCGACGCAGGATTCTACCTTTTCGCTTCTCTTTTCGCATGTATGTATCTAAGTACTTTCATTTGTTCTTTTTAACGCCCTTTAATATACAGAAGATATTTTTCCACTTACTGAACTAAATTAAACAAAAAGTAATATTGACTCTTTCTGTATTATAGCATCAGCGATAATTGCGTCTTTCTTGCCGGATGATCGTCGCCTACAAAAACCAGCGCCAGCTCCAGAAATCAAAGAAGAAAATAGTGATACCACTGAAAACTAAAACAACATGACCCTTCTTAGCAGTCGGGTAAAAAAGCAATTCATAACCGCATAAGTCTGAGGAATGTCAATAATACTGAATAGATAATCACTTTGTTATAAGCTTATTTCTAAGGCTTATTTATTTATAGTACAATGTAAAAACTAATAAAAACTTTTTGTACATTTTATTGTTTTGATTATTTTCAGCCTGAAGTAATGCAAAAAAAAAACATTTACGAAGTCACCTTAAATAACATAAAGTCAGTGACAGAATAACCGACCTAAAATAAACCGTCTTCGCAAACGCACCGAGTGTGCTTGTCACTTTCAGTTATCAAAAAGTCGTGATAAAGATTTCTATCAGTTGAAAGTGAAATACCTCTAAATTAAAAACATCGATCGCGGGCGGCGGCTGTACCCCGCAGAGCAACGTCCAAGGACACTGGGCTGCTTATAAAGGTGACAATTACTTGTAAATATGTTTAAGACTCGTCCTTGTAACGTCGACGCGATGGGGTGTTCTATCGCATTGATTTTTCTATAAACCGAGCAAGTAAATATTGGTTAGCGCTCGTTAATCAGTAAGATGTCTTAGAGGTTAACGGTGTCGGCCGTATAAACATTCATTCCTGGCCGCCGACGAACATAAAAGTGTTTATTTTATCTCCTTCATTCAGTTTGGAGCAACTAGAAGTTGCGCACATACGTACTATCTATACTACATTTTGGACTAATTCGCGATTATTGAAGGTGAGTGAGTAATTAAACTAATAACAGATTACAGATAAGGATTAGTCAAAGCAAAATAAGTGTTGATACAGTATTTAAGACAATCAGGGCCAATAAAAATAGCCCTGATAATGTGTTATCAGTTTTCACAGATTCGTACATAGTGGTCTGATTCTGTTGATGAAAAAAGATAAAATATAGCTCACTTGCAGGTGGGTTACAAGTGATTTATTTCCACAAAGTTTTACATTTTCTGATGAAATATTATTTTTATATAAACATGACATTGTAATTTATAAAGTCAGCTTATATATTTTACAGTATAAATATAATTATTTAACCACTCGTATGCCAGTAATAAGAAGACAATAGAAATTCAATATTGTCTCGCATTTATCCACGCTCTGGCAAATGACGGGTTAATTGTTGCCTAATCAATAAACTGAAAAAAATATACAACACAATAATTTGAATATGAAGTAATCGTTACATTTCCATGTTGTAAGTACAAGACCAATTGTTGAACTAACATGAAATCTTACAAGAGTTAAGCTTAATCACCCATATCAAGTGACCACTGATCCATTTTAAATTTAGGTAATCCTATTACCATAGACTCATAGAACATGCAGTATTACCTCCATGTTCTGTTATGTATATTAAATGCAACTGGCACATTTTTATTCTTTTTTTAACTAATATGGTTTATTTTTTAATGGTTTTTGGTATTTGGTGATTCTAAGGATAGATGTTATTGGTAATTGCACTTTTTTCTTGTTATTTAACAAAACAAGTTTTTTTTTTTGTAAGTAGTATTTAATATTTTATGGTGAGATGTTTGGTTTTTAAAAGCTTTTCTTATTGTTTATGTGTCTAAAATGTATACAAATACTCAGCAAATAAAAGGGAGCAAGAAGGTCTATAGACATTTTATTTGAGTATGCAATTTACTCTGTCGTTCAATAAATCTTTAAAGAGGTGTTTAAACCTTAAAAATATTGTGAAGAAAATAATTGAGCAGCACATTATACTAAGTAAAATATACTTACTTGCATTCCGTGGACGTGAGCAACTTTTATGAACAGTATCATAAGAGTATACTTTACATAATTCATATTACATATTATGCTTATGTTACATTCCTACATTCTTAACGCAAACCAATTTTTTTTAATAGAGGCAAAATTTAATATTTGGTAACAGAAAGCACAGCATATTAACCAAATTATAATTATCATAATTACACCAAAAACACGAAGTAATAGAAAAATTATTAGCACTTTTCATAAGTCCTACGGCAACAGATATGAAATAGCCTGATATTTTTTATACAGCTGGTATATATTTTCATATCTATTAGTTACAAAATAATAAGATAATTTGCTTTAAAACTTTAACTCACTCAACATTGTATCTCCACAGTATTGAAAAACCGGACAAGATCACCAAGATGGCGAGCAGTACATGGGAGGAATTCTTCGCGGTGCACCTGCCCCCACCAGACTTCGAAGACAACCGGTCCCTGCTGAAGGAGTTCTGTGAGAGGCATGACCAGTACGGAAACAAAGTTGTTCTTGTCACTGTAAGTACTGAACCATTTTATATGTTCTATACAACCTCGTTGGCACAATGGTCACACATGCCAGACTGCCACACTGATGGTCCCGGGTTAGATTCTCAGTTCGGTCAACTTTTGTGTGATGAGCATGTTTGTTTACTGTGGTCTGGGTGTTTATAATATGTATCTATTTATAGTATATTTGTATGTAATTTATAATTTGTGTTAGCATCTGTAGCACAAGCCAAAATAATAGCTTACCATGGGGCTAACCGACCAAGTGTGAAAAGGTGTCCTGATATTATTACTTACATGGAGGCCTGTTGAAAATAGGTGGCAGACATCTTGAAAACTCCTGTCCTTGACATTGAATGAATTGTAATGACCTCCAAATGATAAAAATGTTAATGTCATATGGACATTGAACATTCCAATTGTGTGTTGTCACTAGTGAGGTACCTACCACTTTATTCTAAAACGTGTTGCTAAAATGTATTGACTTTAGTGCTGTATTTTAACCATCGTCTTGAACAAAGTAATGGTTTAAACTTAGCAAATGAAAGCCGGTAATTTTTTGACCAACTTTTATAATATGGCTTAAACTTTAATTTGTAATGTTCAGGAGATAGATATTAGTAATTATCGCGTTCATATTATGCTCTCTCACTAAAAGTAGGTTAATCATATTATGGAAGTACTGCATTCAGTCTATAAAGTAACTCTAATGCAGCAGAAAGAGAAATGTAAAAGCAACTGAAACTACGCCAAAATCTTTTTCAAAATTAAGACTACTTTCTCGCCATTTTTGTCGTTCAGCTATCAAATTAATTAGTACTATTATGACTACAGCCTAAAAAGGCCATAAAATTATCTAATAGCCCCGTTATTTGTCTGTGGAATTTACATTACGACCTTATACTCATTAAACAGGGCACACTGTGTCTCTGTGTTATTTATCTGCAAAGCTATGAAAGAAAGAAAACTGATGATAATACCTTCGTCTACCAGTACAAAAAGTTGTGGTGAAATTCTACCAGTAGTTTTCTTGCCTCGTATATTTTTACCGAAGAAATATTGTGGGAACATGCAATTAAGTAATTAGGCAAGGTGGATGAGCAAGGCCCTGACCTTCAAGGTAATGACGTTAGTCGCGAGATTCTGGCAGTAAAGATCAGGCGATGCTACGTTCCTAACATTAATTAGGAATATATGCCATGGTTGAAGGTCTGGACTACCTACTTAGTCTAATTCTAACTTCAACTACTATCAATATACTTACATACTTTATTTTTCGTGTGGAAAAACAGGAATATACCTAAATATGATCTACCTTCTGAACTAGTCTTGGAGATTCGGTGTGTAATCTGAACAATAAAACTCCTAAAAAACTTGCGCCAAAAATCCCTAAGCACCATTCCACTAGCAATTCACAAAGACCACGATGATACAACATGATATGCTGTATACATATTTCATAGCCACGTTACATTTCATAGGCAAGTGACATGCAAAAAACATTTGACGATCATAAATTATGCAATAGAACAAACAGCCATTTTGCCGTGAACACATAATGGCGCGAACTTGTTGCGTGCTCACCCGCAGTCAAGTGTTCCCAGGAGAGGAGCTGGCGGGACTATCATGACGAATAAACTGACGCTTAGTTTACTAGTCAAACGGATTTATTATTTACATAGAACTGGTATAGTAGGATATTTTTGTTGAAAGTAGAATGCGGAGATATACTTTGTAAAAAAATATACGCCCATTGGATGATGTGCTGATTTTGGGGTAGGAATTGACTGGGTTGATTATACACCGGACTTTTCCATCGTATAAATGCCGAGCCTTGTAGAATACTTTCCTTTGACTACATGAATCGGCGCCTACAGTCATTAAGACCGCTATAAACTACCAATTAATCTTCTTAATGTCTACAACTTCCAGTCTGGTGGTACCACGGTCCCCTTGGAACACAACACGGTTCGTTTCGTGGATAACTTCAGCGCGGGCACTCGTGGCGCCTCTTCTGCCGAGTACTTCCTGGAGCAGGGATATGCAGTCATCTTCATGCACCGCCAGAAGTCTCTGGAGCCCTTCACGAGGCATTTCACTGGACAGAAACTGCTGGATATGCTTGAGATCCAGGATAGGGGACCTAATACTTCTATTTCGGGTGAGTTGATATGGTACAATTTTTTTTCCTTAGACAGTTGGATAGTAGTATTTCGAGAGGTGCAGTTTCAGTAGTGATGGTATACCTACTTAAAAAGAATTTCAAGTATTTGTCATATGATTGACTTCCAGAAAAGGACATCATTTCTTTTCTGGAAGTCAAAATATTAAATTTTGCATTTTTCCAAAATTCTCTTTTACGGTCAGTTGATTTAGACAGGCCATTGATCGTATGCAAGCTTAGTTAAAATATACATTTTAACCCCCTTACATGAAACCCCTCGAAATATGCAATGTGTACTACTTCTTGTTGCCATTATCCAGTGAAGCCAGACAGCGTGGATGTCCTAGCCCCCGTACTCCTCCGCTACAAGGCAGCTCACGCGGCCGGTGCGATCCTCCACGTGTCCTTCACCACGGTGTCCGAGTACTTCTGGCTGCTGCGCGCTGCCTGCGAGTGTCTCGCGAACCTTGGGGCAAGAGCCATGCTGTATCTAGCCGCTGCCGTCTCTGACTTCTATATTCCTAAGGATAGAGTGGTGAGTTTGGTTTCGTAGTGTTGTTTTCTAGGCAGACTGTCAGAATTGCTTGAAAATATGACATACGAAGTAACAGAACCACTTCATAGCATAACCAGGATTTTCCAAGATGGGGAGAGAGAACGACTAGACAAGTCTTTTATTATGGGAAGACCAAAACAGGCTTATGACTGTAATTATTTTGCTAACAAACCAGCTCTATTTTACCAGTGACCATACTATAAATAATGGTATAAACACTTGTATCAGTCCTCTTTAACTAAGCGGCGGGAGCTCTTGCCTTAAATTTTATAGAACTGAGTACCAAGTAAATTATAATATCAGGGAACAGCTATTAGAAACAATGTTACTTCTACAATTATACACACCCAAATAACTCTTGTCTCCACAGCCTACCCACAAAATGCAGTCAGCATGCGGTGCACCCATCATCCAGTTGCACTTGGTACCCAAGATGTTAGCCCCCCTCGTCAACCTGTGGGTGCCTGAGGCTTATGTGGTCTCCTTCAAACTGGAGACGGATGAGAACCTGCTCATTCCTAAGGCGAGGGCTGCGCTTGACAAGTATAAGCATAAGGTGAGCACTTAGAAAAATGGCGTCAAGGGAAATTGATGGAGATGCCATCAGTTTTCCAGATAATAGCTATAGGATCCTTATATCGAGTAGGAAAGTGACTGTATTATTTTCTATGAAGACTACATTTGATGAATTTTCTACTTTTCTCCGTATCGATTTCTGATTTCTGACCCTGCTTCTCTTTTAACCAAAATAACCAGAACTAACATAGCCCTCTATATGCTAACATCATGTGTGTTGTCAGATGGTGGTTGCGAACTTGCTGCAGACTCGGCACCACCGCGTGATCCTGGTGTCACCCGACGTGTCGCAGGAGATCGTGCTCACCAGGGAAGAGGTTCATGCTGGTGAGGATATTGGGCTTTTAGACTGCCTGTCCACAGAAGTGTAGTGAGACTGTGGTGTGGAGAACGGAAAATATTAGCCAAAATTATTGCAATGTCATAAAATTAATCCTATTGGTAATATTTCTGTTCCTCCGCACCGCTTCCTCACTCTGCCTCTGTAAACACGCAGCCTTATGGCAGTCCATTTTGTTAGAAAAAAGATTCTTTAGTCACTTTCCAATTTTATCCTCGACCGCGAAAGCGGCGGCTGAATAGATAATCCCATACATTCTATTCATATGCTAACACCATGTCAGTAAATTACTCGTAGTTTTGAACTGTTACGAATCCCAGACTGAAATGAGTTATTCCCAGGCGTGGACATCGAGTCGTCGATCGTGTGCGAGATAGTGCGCGTGCACGCGCTGCACATGCGGCTGGCGGGCGAGCACGTGTCGCCGCCGCGCTCGCCGCGCTGATGCGCCCGCGCGCGCCGCCGCCTCTACCTCACCAACCAGTAGGCGCGGCGCCGCTGAACACTGTGTGCTCAACACGCAACTTTGTGTGCTTAACAGTGGGCTATGTGTGCTGAACAGATGACTTTATGTGCTGAACAGTGAACTATTTGTGCTGAACAGTTGACTTTGTGTGCTGAACACTGCACTATATTTCCTGAATAGATGACTTTATGTGCTGAATAGTGGACTATGTGCTGAACAGTGGACAGGTGTGCTACACAGTTGACTTTATCTGCTGAAGAGTGGTCTTATATGTTGAACAGTTTATTAAAATTTGAATAGCGACCTAAAACTATGAGTGTATAGCAATCGAATCAAACTTCACTCTCATGAACTAGGAGGGCGTGACCCATGTAGAGGGGACCTTATTCTGAACAGTAGTAGACTTTATAGAGAACAGTGAACTTTCTAGTGAATTGCGAACTACTTATGGTGAACTAAAACTTCATGACTCTGTGTATTGTTATCGAAACAATATATAGCTGCAGTGACCACACATAGCCCCTTCTACTTCACAAAACAGTACGTGTAGTGTGTTCTGTATAAAGAGGACCTAATACTGGACAGTGAACTCTATAATGGACAGTGGACTTCACACTGAACAGTGGACTTTACTCTGAAAAGTGAACTAAAAGTTCAGGCACTTACATAATATGCAAGTGTAAGCAGCTCTTAAAGTATGAAATTTGTAGTGACCAGTGAACTTATACATATAGTATGGTGAACAGAACATTAAATTAAAAGAACAGAAATCACTTACTACACATAATGTTTATTGTATGGGATCTTTCAAAGCAAGGACAGTGATTACATGTTTTATCGTATTGGTACTTTGGATTGGACCCAAGTGCTCGAGCAATCCCATATTTGTAGACTAGTCTACGAAGTTTATAGACAAGCAGTCGTGCATTACGAACTGTGTGTCGTTTGCAGTAAATCAAAGGTATAATATACTCGAGTGTTCGCGAGCGTAAAGTCGAGACTACCATAACGCCTACATCTCTGTGTTGTTTGTGTTTTGAATACAACAGTTATGACAAAACTTTTATCGATCTTGCTGATAGCCTATGTGAAGTACTTGAATGAACAATAGCGTGAAGTTCGCGAACGTTTTTGCGTGATTTTTGACCATCGTAGAAGATTTCTAATGACTGCACAATACACATGTGTATTAAATGAATCATTTATACTACTATGTGTTTTCGTGTTATACAAAATGCCTGTTTCTGCGCGTTTTTCGAACTGCATCGTGTAGCTATGTAAAGACGCGTGGTCATACGATATGTTGAAGTGTGATATCACCTTTAAAGGACTCTAAAATCAAGAGAATATCATAAGTTGTGAATATTTACATCTCAGTGTTCTATCTGTTTGTATAATATAATTCAAACTGTACTATATTGTCGAATACTGTGAATTAAATGTATATTTTAATGTCTCTTTGTGAATTAAGGTTCTTATAGTAAAAGGGGGTTCATATAAAAAGCATAAAAGTATAAGATATAAAAAATGTTTGCTACGCAACATGCAAAGACTAAATGTAAATAGACAGGTCATGCCATTTGATGTCAAGCCAACAAACTACACTCCACTAGAAAAAAAACATGAAAATATTTTGCCTTATCCGAAAATCTGACCTTGTGTACTTGCAAAAATATAAACAAACTATAAATATTTAAACAAAATGTTATATAAAGTTTTATATTTAAACAAGTATCAGCCAAAAATATGTGTATCAATGAAAATAGAGTCAATCAGTACAGCGAGTTCGTTGACTCGTGAGTCAAATCTTCTGAGATGATAGTGATGGCCCTTGCTTATATTGAGGTCAACTACGTTATTGGTACAGCGGCAACGGCTGAAAAACAGGCTTCGGCTGATGAAATCTCTTCTCACAGATACATAAGCAGATGTTAGAAGATTTTAACACATTTATTTTTGTAATATGAAAACAAAATACTCGAGGTATAGTGTATTAACTGCGGAATTATTCTGTCTATCTCTGGATTTGCTTACTAGTGATAGAATTTTGACATTAGCCCCATACAAGTAATGTCAAATTCCTATCTCTGGTAAGCAAATCCAGAGTTAGAAAGGTTATTGGGAACGGCCGTAAAAGAGTATCTTTTCAAATTCTGGGATTGATTGTATAAATAAAATCTCCCCTCATCCAAAGTTTTGAGAACTCTTCAGTAATCCCTCTTGTGACCAGCACCCTAGTTTGATTAATTATATCATGTAAAGACGACATCACATCAAGTTACCACCATCTGTCAAATTCTGCAATAGATTTTCAACCTTATCACAATAGAGGTAGTGTTTACGATATCGAACCTTTTTTATATTATTTAGTACTGGCATGATAGAATTGTCAAATGTGAAGGCCTTATTAAGTTAGTCTTTTTTTTTACTGCTCTGTCATGTCTTGGCAGAAATACAACATTTAGTTTTTCAGAAGCTTTTTAATTTACAATTCCATTCAGTCCCTTACATTTGGTCCTTGCAAGCGGATAAGAAGAACATGACTTATGGATATTATGTAAATATGGAATTGTAATCTCGAATATTACCTAAATACTGAAGATCGAAGTTCGATATCTACACGTCCGCACGCCATAGCCTACTTGATTTTGGGCATGGCCTGCCTGATCTAGTCGTGGCCTACGTGAATTCGTCGTGGCCTACGTGACTTACGACGTGAAGATCTTCCTTAGTAATTTGGAGAAGTTGAATAACTGAAGTTGGATACGGCTTTATAGTGGTGTTCATTATTAATACTTTTAGTTATACCCAGTACTCTGAATTACATGTATTATAAGGTAATATTTCGACTAAGTTTCTGAAACTCGTTAAGGTTGGTACACTACCTATTTATTTATTTAGATTGTTATAACCAAATAATTGATTTATTTGCAGTTAACTAGCTTCATTGTCAAACTAAGCAGATAACTAGGTGTTTAACACCATATTAAGTGATTTCAATACATCTTTATGAGTTATTTTAGGTTTTCTGTTAAGTTTTCATTAGTGTAAGTTAGTATTAAACAATCTATTAGGTAGGTTACCCTTATTTTTACACTTTAACTTGTTGTATTTCCTTACTTTTATAGCGCAAGACATATTGTTTAGTTTGTGAGACTTTGGTATTAACTTATTTTTTAAAACTTGCAGTGTTATTAATACCGGTC
>NWSH02000601.1:756890-767315 GCA_002382865.2 Heliothis virescens
AAGGTATTCAATGCTAGTAGTCCTACCACATCTGGAGTATCATATAATAATTTACCAATGATATGTTTTACTGTTCAAGATGTTCTAACTAGTCTGTTAACAGCTAAAAGCCGAGTAGCTTCAATTAAACCAACTACGATACCAAGACTCAAACTTTGCGCGGTGTTGGTTGGTGTTCGTCTTTACGAAAAGGTGATTTACGCTCTTAAAGCTAACGTTAGAAGTGACACCTTTTGGACTGACTCGACGATTGTTTTTGGTTGGATTGATATGTTACCAATAAAATTACAACCTTTTGTATGTAATCGTGTCCCTGAGATATTAGACACAACTGGAGCCTGCTCTTGGAGGCATGTTCCAACACAATTAAATCCAGCTGACTATGTATCACGTGGAACAGATGTAACTCTTTTACAATTCTTTGAACTATGGTGGTCAGGCCCTGAATTCTTACGATATGTCTCTAAATGGCCTGATAATCCGATAGTTACAACTAAAAAACTTCCTGAAATTAGTTCCGAAGTTTCTTTACTTTAGTTTAAAAATCTATTTCTTACGTGGTTGTCGTCTTACTAAAGTGTACAGTTGTTCTTTTTGTGTGCTTCATTACTAAGGCTGTACACACATTGGCAGGTGATTTAACAAGCAGCATTTATTTATCAGTTTTACGTAAGTTTGTTTCGCGAAAGGGAAAACCTAAACACCTGATAATGGGACCTCGTTTGTTGGTGTTCATCATAAACTTGTTAAGTTTTTAAAAGGGCAGTTGCGATTTGTTAACCGGTGATTTATCAAATGAAAACATTAATTTTCATTTTATCCTTCCTTATTCTCCTCACTTTGGAGGTCTTTGGGAGGCTGGTATTAAATCAGTTAGGTTTGACCTAAAGAGAGTACTGGGCAATTGTAACCTTACTTATGAGGAGCTGAACATTGTACTAGTACAGTTTACTCAATTCTCGCCCACTCACACCACTATCTTCGGATCCCAACGACTTATCGCGGCTTACACCTGGACATTTTTAATAGGACGACCGTTAACATCACTTCCCGCATCAAACCTAGAAGACCGGGCTCTATCTCACCTAACCAGATATCATTGAATAGCTTCGTCAACATTTCTGGTCTCGATGGAGGTAAAGAATACGTGTCAGAGCTTCAGTAACGCATCAAATGGCGATCCTGCACGAAGCCCTTAGAAAGAGGCACTCTTGTGCTCATCAATGATGAAAGGCTACCTCCTTTGAAATGGCGATTGAGCCGAGTCACAGAAGTCTTCCCTGAACATGATGGCATCAGTCGTTGAGTGGTGACTTGGTTCGTCGGGCGTTCAGCAAAATATGCCCCTTACCGATATCTCACACGGAAGATTCTGGTTGAGAGTCGAGCTCTCAACGCCCGGGGGGATGTTTACGATATCGAACCTTTTTTATATTATTTAGTACTGGCATGATAGAATTGTCAAATGTGAAGGCCTTATTAAGTTAGTCTTTTTTTTTACTGCTCTGTCATGTCTTGGCAGAAATACAACATTTAGTTTTTCAGAAGCTTTTTAATTTTATTACATACAATTCCATACAGTCCCTTACAGGTAGGTTAATGTTGGATAGGTAAAATTTGACAGATTTGGGTACCGTGACCTGCTGTTGTCTGTACTTTTCTAAAAAAAGTTTAGACCTTACCTCTCGATTTGCCCCAATCACATCTGTGAATAGATTTTTATATGTCTATAACATTTATTATAATAACTATAGTATGTACTATTGTAACATGACATTGACTGTAAATAAGAATAATATTCAAAAAAATATTATTAAATAAAATATCTATCATCAGAACTTCCAATAGGATTTTAAATATTAACTCTATGAAAGTAAAATAAAAATACATGTGTAATATTTATTATTGTATTTTGTAATAGGCAACACTATTAACAACAGAAATGGATTTTTAAGCAATTGAATATTCAAATTCCACTGAATTTATTAAAAAAAATACGTTCGAATTGAGAACCTCCTCCTTTTTGGGAAGTCGATTAAAAACTACAAAGCATAGATGCTAGCACAGCATCTATTTGGTCTCACGTACGTTAAAAATCCGTATATTAATAAATTTTAAATGTGTGTCCATTTTTGTTGTTAAAAGAATATTTCTTTGTTAGTAAAAATTTTGATGTGTAGTTTAATATCTAATTTCAGATAGCTATAGCGTAAGATTGGCAGGCCTTAGGTGCAGGTGAGCCTAACTGAACCGAACCGCGCTGGGTTCGATATTATTATGTTTTAATAGTAAAACATTATTAATGATTGTTATAGAATGTTAGAATTTAACAGCGTCCTAATTATATAACAAGCAGCAAATTGCTTTCAAAAATAATGGACATTGTTATGTGATTAGGTCGCTATATAAATAACTTGCACCTGTGTCGTATATTAACTTTTAAAATAAAGTTTTAAACTGACTAAATGTATAGGCAATTTTTCATTAAAAAATATATAAATATCAAGCAACATTATGTATGCAATGTTATTTTTAATTGAAACTTAAATTATTATAATATTTATTTACATAAGTTTATATAAAGTGTATGTTTATTTATCGATAAGATTTCGATGTTGTACGGTGTAAATAGATGTAAGGCTTATGTTTCTACTTCTAACTTAATATATTCTTCAGGACCAGGACTTTATAATGCAGAAACTAAGATAGCATTCTACTTTTAACTAACAAAACGAGATGTTACGATTTATCGACGATTTTTTATCGATAAATCGTAAAATGTCGATAAATAGCCTTATTTTCAAATGCCTTATTTCGAAACTCATTAGTGTATAGTTTTAAAACAATGTCTCCTAGATTGTTAGTTATAAATAAATAGTAATGTTTTAACAGTTCTGTTATTGGAATTCGATATTTTATCGTCATAGATGGATTATTTAAAATTTTAAAGTTGGTATATACTAAAGAGTTTTACATATCAGATGCACACAATTGTTCGCGTGTATGAAACCGATTCTAATGTTTATTTTATTTGGGCGTTAATGTTATTTATAGTGTTCGTACGTTAGTCATTCTACTGATAATTTTAACACAATTAGTTCTGTTGATAAAGTGACCGGTTTGAGCAAGAGGAGTTGATCTTTTTATTGTTCTTCTTGAAGCCACTATCTATGTCACAGAGTTCCTGAGTTAGGGAACTATAAAGTCACAGTGTACTGTGGAACTTGCAGAATAGCACTATATTTTAAATTATCGTCTTTCTATTTCTGTTTTGTTATCAATATTTGCGGTTGCCTAGTTTCCATTGTTATTATTGGCCACGAAATATCTTGAAACTAAGGCCTTACCAAATGGTTTCTTTGCTAAAACACTTTTGAACATATAAAGGTGCTCCGTATGAGATATCTTCATTCAGAACACATTTTCGTGAATAATAATCTTATATATAAAAATCAATTGCTGTTCGTTAGTCTCACTAAAACTCAAGAATGGCTGGACCGATCGGGCTTATTTTGGTTTTAAAATGTTTGTACAGATCGAGGGAAGGTTTAAACGATGGGAAAATATATGATTATAAAAAAAAATATAGGTAAGTTATACGAAGTTTACCTGGTCAGCTAGTCTTTTATAAAATATCATAGTGGATTATTCAATGATTTTAATCGGATTAATATTATACAAGATTTTTGAATATTTGATACTTAGAAGTCTAGATGATATGACGTCTGTCTTCGTAGTGGTTGCTCTAATTTTTCTTCGACACCTATCTTGTTCTAAAAATCACCATTCTTATTTTCTGGTCATCGCATCACCACTGCACTGCGAGACCTATTCCGTTGATTCTTTTTTCGTCGTGTTCGTTGTAGTCAGGAATCTATACTAATATTATAAAGCTGAAGAGTTTCTTTGTTTGGTTGAACGCGCTAATCTCAGGAACTAATGGTCCGATTTGAAAAATTGTTTCAGTGTTAGATAGCCCATTTATCGAGGAAGGCTATAGGCTATTTATTCGGGTGCGCGCAGTAGTTTCCACGGGGTAGCGGAAGGTAATAGGATCATATGACAAAAAAGGTTGGCCCGAACGCGGGTGGAACGGCGGCAGGAAAGTACTAACATATAAGGTTAATTCGACGGAATATTGGAGCAACCACTGCATTTACAAGTCATTCGATATTTTCACACTCCAATTCAAGGAAAGCAGGGAAACAGCTAGCGTTGGAATTCATAATATCTATCCCCGGAAAATATTTAATATATTTTCTTGTTCTGTTATTGTTCCTGATTTTACAAATTGATAATTTGTTCTACATATAAACTGTAGCATTACTGCATAGCTAAGTATGTAGCACTGTATGCTCGAATACAGAACCTCTTTTTGACTGTTAAATATCATAATTGGATTATGTACAAGTTATCAACTCGAATATTATTTAAAATGATTGCGAAATTGTGATTAAATTATTTTGCCATCACATTTCGTGTATTTATTTCTCGAAATTTTAATTAAAATAATTTGGAAAATGTATTAGGCGCTGTGTTTTAATGTATAAGTAAATGTGTGTACTTGGATATAAAGGGTATTTATCATATAGATGTCGTGCCGGAGTGGTTTATATCAGACTTATAGAATGTTCTATGTAGATAGATATTATACCTGTTTGTGAGTTTGTTTGTGTGCGTGGGATTATCTAACAAAAGGTGCAATAATTACTTGCCGGAAACAAAAAAATACAAAGTACCTTTCTACTATTGATTCTTGCCTGGCAACATTTTTTTAAGAGAGTGCCACGCACACATTCAAACATTTGATTGTGTAAGTGTAATATCATGTTTTATAACTATTATATCATATTTTATGGAACGTTAATATGTGGGTAAGCGGTTCCCGTGTTCTTCAAGTATTAAATCCATATATTCTAAGTATATAGTTGTACTATCTGTATGTTGTAATATCATCCTTATGTACTTGACAATAAGGTCGATTACAATTTTTAACAAATCAACTACTTCGCTGTCGTTAAATATATGCAACTGCATAATGCAATTTGAAGAAATTCTTTGTTTCGTTAAGAAATTTCGTACCGAGCGTGCGTAAGTAATCTCATGTATATAATTTGGAACTTTTAAAAAAGATGTTTAGAACTTTTATATTGATATTTATCTTTTACGTAATGTAACTTGATTCTGTAGTTGTGTATATTTTCACGGTAGCATTGTTTCAGCACAATACAGAACAGGTAGGCTTAATTCTAGACTGAGATTGAAGTAAGTAGCTTGAGACATGATAAATACCAACCAATCAGTACCATTTTTAAAACAAAACTGTTTTATTTTTATTTTTTTAGTTATAGTTGATCATCAAATGTTTCTTATAATATTGTCACAAAATCGGGATTAATTTCTATACTACGAGGGTTCAACTAGGTACATATATCATGTTTTCAAGCTACAGATAAATGTAGAAGAAAATAGTGATTTCGACACATTTGAAAATAATCAAATCACACTTGTATAAGAAGCATAAATAAATTGAACATACGTGCAATGTTCTTGTTGGTGACGATAGCACTATTTCCTTCACTCGACTAAGGTTCACCAAACATAGTGCGTGCGCGTCGCTTGAAGTTGCAAACGCCGATGTACGCTAGCAAAACGCCGTGACATTCACGCTCGAATAAAGGTTTTGGAAGCGAGCTGCTGACTGCACGTGCAGCGACTGCATAAAATCGGTCAATATCTAAGAGCCACTGCAGGTGCTGCTGCCGCTTCGATGCAAAACAATTTCATGTAAATATCCAGAAATAGTGTAGCTGCGACACGTGCGGTCGGCAGTTGCAGTCGGCAGCTGGCTTCCAAAACGTACAGAATCTGACAAATTTTACCAGTCGAACTTCTACCTTCCACTATTAAGAGAAGGTTGAAAATCTATTGAAGAAATTTGACAGATTGAGGTAGGTTTATGTGCTGGAGTCTGTACCTTAACGCGCACGCCTAGTGTGGTGTCCGTCTTAATCTAAATATTGTGCCTACAGTTCAATATTGTGAGTATAAACGAGTTTATCTAACTTGGGTATATGTCGTTGTGATACTGTACTGTGTCTATGCTACTCAACGAGACTTTACTACACGTGGATTAAATACTTTGGCATATTTTAATGTAATACGTGTTTTATTTACTAACTCTCTCAACCTTTCTTGATTAGTACCTAATGTGAATTTTCAAACGCGAGTTAGCGCTTGATAGGAATATTGACAGGACCCCGCAGACTTTAAAAAACGATGGTTCAGGGAAGTCTTAGATAAGAATATCCCTTTCGCATTGGAAATCTTATCTGGCTCCTATCGCTGAGGGTAAAGAGGAAAGGAGTGCGACACAAAAAGCTTAGTGTACCTTATGATGATCCTCTTTATTATCCGTCGAGACAGTGACAAGGACAAGACATGGTTACAACTAAAAGCCAGAACTACGACTGCTAACAAGCAAAGTCTGTTTTCGACTACCTCTAATCCCTGAAAAATCTGAATCGCACACTTCATTAGTAAATACATATTTGAAAGTTACTTTATTTATTACAAACTAGCTTCTGCCAGCGGCGTCGCCTGCTTCCCGAGGGAACTATTTCCTGTACCCGGATAAAAAGCCAATGTTGTTCCTCGGGGTCTATTCTATCTCTGTACCAAATTTCATCAAAATCGGCTCACTGGTTTAGCCGTGAAAGCGTAACAGACAGAGTTACTTTCGCATTTATAATATTAGTAGGGATTTACTAGCAATAAAAATATCAATTACTCCTAATAAAACTAGAAAATAGTATTTGAACGCTACATTAATTTGTGAGCCTAGTTTTCGAAAATAAAACAAAACATGCGATGACAGTTTCTCAGTTCAAAGTTGTCATGGCCTGTCAGAATTGCACTGAAATATTTGTAAATACATAAGAGTACTCGTTTATGTGGGCACATTAGTGGCTGATGTTATCATTTATATTATTTTTGTTCTAAATTGTTACTAAATGGTAAGTAGCCGAGTATTGTTCGTTAGAAAAGAAAGTGAGTCTAGCGAACTCAACAAGTATCCAAGAGTCGCGAATCGTACCGCATGCAGATAAAATAATAATACTACGCCACACTAAAAACGAACAATAATTATTAACAAACTACTTATAACTAGAGTAGAAAGGAATCAATCCTTTTATTGACATTGAAACTGAAGGTAGCCTCCTCATTTGTCTTCATTTCAGGATGATGAAATAGAAGACGTCGTAGGCGATGTGAAACTTACAGAATCACAAAAAAGTGTAGCCATGTCGAATGTATACTCAATGGACTTCACAGACAGCAGCTCTGAGAAACTCAACTCCTCAGGAATGGAGACGTACGTGTTGGAGTGGGACAGCGAAGACAGTGAGGTTTCTGCTCTGCCAAGCAACGTCAGCATCATCAACATGAAGGACAGACCTGCTAAGCCTGTCCTCATCAACAGAGACACACAATATGAAACTACCAAGAAAATCAGCAAATCTTCCTCCAAATGCACCATTATTGCACAAGAAATATTCACTCAGACTAGCAAGACGATCATAGAACTGGCTGAAAGCGATGGTGCAGTCAGGAGACCAATCGGAAGCAAATCATTAGAAACACAAACCTCATTCATATCAATAACGGAAAATAAAACTGTTGAGTATAGAATACAGATGGCAGGTGCTACGCCACACTTTCCTAACAACGAAAGTATTGGCGATTCAGGCGACAACTCTATGAATGCTAACAATTGTCTCCAAATATTCCCTACATCTATCGATGATGGTTCCTCGAAATTTGTTATATCTGAAACAGAAAACGAAAAAACAGACGACAGCACGAGTGACCACAGTTCACATACCACTGACAAAATCATGACGAACAATGATAATCAAGATTCTAAAGAAAACACAAATGAATTGGTAGACGATCAAATTGAATATGAGAACACGAGTGAGTACGAACAATCACCCGATATCACTGACATGGAAGAAGATTCCCTCATGGAACCTAAGCGCAAAACTAGCAATAGTGATAACCCAACTGACAGCAGTGTCACCCCGCGATCTGTTGACAACGACGTTGCTGAACTGTACAGCAAATTGTCTGAGAGCTTGGAATGCCACATGCGCGCCTCTGATTACGATAATAAACGCATTGGATACTTAACTCCTTTGACTGAAGAATCAGTGATAAAGAAAGATAGCCCTGACGACATGGCTGCTGGGACACCGCACAACACCACCGGTCAAAGTGCAGAAGACGACGTACTATTCACAAATAATGCTGGAATCAAAGTTAAGATGTTTTCAAAACCAGAAAGTAGCAAAGAACCTGAGAGCTTTAAATTGCCACCCATTCAAGGTAACTACAACTATTCAGATGGTGGTAATTTAAATTTCTTATTTTCCATAACTAACAACAATAAAATGTCAGCTAAGAATAACAACCTGCCGTGCGTTAGTGATGAAAGAAAAGATAGGAGCGTTGATCGATGGGAGATAGGATCTAAAGAACTGGCCGCAGGAGAAAGTCCACTTATAAGTGGAAGAAGTGGTAAGTTTGACATAGTAGGGAAAAATACGAAGGATTCAGATAAATAATAGGTAGGCAGTAAGACTTCAATAGTAACGAATGATAATTTTAATATAATACAAAACATAAGAAGACTTTTTGATCTTGGAATATCTTCATCAGACAGTCTGTTTGTAAACAGTTTAGTATCTAATTCACTTTCCGTAGCTAAAGCTTTGCAGTCCGCCGAATACATCTCAATGGCGTGTACACCAGAGACCGACAGAACTTGTCATGCTGTCGTCCAACTACCCCCCATCCACGCAGACTGCGTCGTGGTGAACTCGGCCAGGATCGACCATCACATGCCAACTGGAAGCAGCAACAGCAAGCCAGAGGTTCTGGTCGTCGAGTCAACCTCCCCCATATGCATTAGGGATAAAATTAAAGAGCTCAAGATGAGCCACAGGCCACGGAATTCTTGGACCCATTCGAAGTTTGCACAGTGAGTGCTGTTGACTACTATTACCATATACTACTTAACAGCTACTTGCATATTTTCAACGGGACTCCTCGTTTTAAATCGGAAGGTATATAATCTTCCACCAGACCTAAGTGAAATAAATGATTTCACTTGACTCGATAACGAATAACGATAAATAATAATAATTCATCTGTATTGGCTGCTACACTACAACTCAAAAATACATTTGCTATTTCGAAAAAAAAACGGTCTATACGTTGACCCATCTCATCTTGAGGCAGCATCTCTTGGCTCTATTTTGTGTCAGTATAGTTATTAATTTCCAAAAGCTGCCTTAAACTTCCCACTACCCAACACATCACACTAGAATCTGCAACCTATATTCTACTCATGCCAAAAACAATCTTATAAGCACTCGTTATCCGTCACCAGTGGAACAGAAAGCAGAAGTGGTTCCCCCAGCACCACGATGTCTCCTGACGAGAGCAGACTGACAGACGCCGCTGAACGAGGATGCGAACTGCTCTGCATCGAGCTGCTGAAGAAACTACGCTCGCACTCCTGGTAAGTCACCCTTTTTTTATCGATGGGAAATCATCAGATGACCCCTCTCGCTGTGGGTGACAGCATGAGGGAGTGTAAGACTTTTACTGACTAAAACCCACCGTGTTCCTTCGGGAGCCCTTTGTGTGCCAGGGACAAGGTAACTCTTTCAAACAATCCGGCAGCCCCCGGTAGGTGGTAAGTCACCCTCGTGTTACGAGGTAGCAGGCAATCAGAAGTGGACAGAAGTTTTTAAATCAGCAAACTTAACCTTGATTGTGCTGTCCTAGGTTTGAAGTAGCAGATACTCTGGACGACCTGCCTCGCGTCTTGGACAAGTTTTGGGGCGTCATAGCCGAGAACAGAATTGCAGATCTAATAAGACAAGTAATATTTTTTTGATATTTCAATACTCGCATTGTATTTTCTATATTTCCAGCTTCTATGTAGCCAGTAGTTACCTATCGATATACAGATTTTCAAATAAAAATCTGTTATTTTGTGTGAAGGTGACGGCGCACGTAGAATCCCCGAGGACACAGGTAGCGCGCGCTGCGTGCAGCACTCTAGCCGTTATACTGAAGAATACCAACTACACTAAAAAGCCAGTATGTAGCACATGAAATTTTGCTAAATATTTCGACAAGCAGAATACTCAATTAATTTATATTTATCACTAGCTTCTGCCCGCGACTTCGTACGCGGATCCTGTTTTTTTTTTTATATAATCATATTTTCTCATCGTTTAAACCTTCCCTCGATCTGTACAAACATTTTAAGACCAAAATAAGCTCGATCGGTCCAGCCGTTCTTGAGTTATGCGCTTACCAACACATTTAGCGATTCATTTTTATATATAA
>NWSH02000601.1:767340-779663 GCA_002382865.2 Heliothis virescens
ACCGTGTTCCTTCGGGAGCCCTTTGTGTGCCAGGGACAAGGTAACTCTTTCAAACAATCCGGCAGCCCCCGGTAGGTGGTAAGTCACCCTCGTGTTACGAGGTAGCAGGCAATCAGAAGTGGACAGAAGTTTTTAAATCAGCAAACTTAACCTTGATTGTGCTGTCCTAGGTTTGAAGTAGCAGATACTCTGGACGACCTGCCTCGCGTCTTGGACAAGTTTTGGGGCGTCATAGCCGAGAACAGAATTGCAGATCTAATAAGACAAGTAATATTTTTTTGATATTTCAATACTCGCATTGTATTTTCTATATTTCCAGCTTCTATGTAGCCAGTAGTTACCTATCGATATACAGATTTTCAAATAAAAATCTGTTATTTTGTGTGAAGGTGACGGCGCACGTAGAATCCCCGAGGACACAGGTAGCGCGCGCTGCGTGCAGCACTCTAGCCGTTATACTGAAGAATACCAACTACACTAAAAAGCCAGTATGTAGCACATGAAATTTTGCTAAATATTTCGACAAGCAGAATACTCAATTAATTTATATTTATCACTAGCTTCTGCCCGCGACTTCGTACGCGGATCCTGTTTTTTTTTTTATATAATCATATTTTCTCATCGTTTAAACCTTCCCTCGATCTGTACAAACATTTTAAGACCAAAATAAGCTCGATCGGTCCAGCCGTTCTTGAGTTATGCGCTTACCAACACATTTAGCGATTCATTTTTATATATAAGATTATCCTAATTAAAATCCAGCCAGAAGCAATGTTAATCCAAAAAAGCCACTAAAATGTTACAATATCCTACACCATACCTTATACTCAGGACTTCTACGAAGCCGTGACAATTCTCCTGATCAAGACAGGCAGCTTCAGTCGTCCAGTCAGACGAGCTGCCAATGTAGCCCTGGACGACATCGTCTGTGGCGTAGACTTGAGTCATGCCGTCACTGCGCTATGCATCCACGGCTCCGGGTGAGTCCAGTCGATTCGTAGCAATGCCTGACTACGGGCCCGTAGCCAGCCGTAGCAACTCGTAGCACGTAGCAGAAGTTTCGTAGGCCGTAGTCCGTAGCAGATTTAGGAAAATAAGTGTACCGTAATAGTAAATTTTGAAGCGTTGTGTTTCGTAATCTGTAATAATTATTATTACATGCATGGACTTTAACACGTACAGTATCATAGTCAGAGATAATAATTAATATTGTTAATTGGAACCCAAACGTGTAGGTAATGAGTAATTAAAAAAAAGCATTGTTTTTTTTCTCAATTAATTAGTTTTATTTTCGCTTATCCAGCCACAAGAGCGCTCTAGTACGTTGCGCAGCAGCCCGGCTGCTAGTGGTGTGCTGCGCGCTGGGAGGCGGTGGGCGGGACCTGTTGCGCGCGCGCCCCCCGACCGCCGCCAGCGCACGCCGCCATGCGCTGCGCTCGCTCGCCGCGCTACTCGATGATAAGAGTACTGACGCCAGGTAACTTTACTCCCAAAAATCTCGAAAAAAACTCAGTTACTTAAAAATATTAATATTTTCGGTTTAACGCAGAAAGTACGCTGAGAGACTATACTTAATGCTGCGCCCGCTATCAAACTTCGAGGCGTACTACCTGACAGACGTGGACGTGGAAGTGGCGTCCAGACAGATGAAGAAGTACGACCAGCAGCTGCTGTGCGGGTCGCTGGAGGGCAGATGACGTCGCCGCCGCCTGGTCACCGGCCCCGGCGGGCTATTGTGAGATGTGAGTCACTTCGCCTGTGACGTAGGGACTGACCCTTCTTGTGGAGTACACAAACCTGATACCTTAATACTTGCAGTTTTTATAAACCGAACCAAACGGAATTTGTTCATGACATTAAAAACTTCTAAATTTAATCAAAGTCTCCTAAAAGTACTCCGTGAAACGAGGGCTATGTATTTCGAATCTTTTAGTGCTGTTCTGATTGTAAAAAATATAAATAATCCGTTAAAAAAATATTACAGCGCATATAAACACAAAAATATCGAAAATGACGAAATGATCTTTAGAATTGAATTTGTTTGAATACAGAGAGACTGATTGTGTTTAGTATAGAACTAAAATTAAATGTTTTGTATAGAACTCTGTTTTAAATTGATCAATTTAGATTTTTAAATAATTTAAATTCAAAAATTTCTGCGTCTGCCGTGGTAAATACACGGTATTACGGCATCTCTTCGAAAAGTTCCTTCTTTAAACTATTATTTTTGGTGCTATCACAAATTTAGAACCCGGTAGGTTTACTACTAACAGGCCCTTCGTCTAAACCCATAGTTCTATATAAACCGAAGCACTATTATTGGTTTTGTTAAAAAAGTGATGTTAGTACAGTTTTATTGTATTTACACAATATCTTGGTGCATGTTTTTGTAAACATATATTTATTGTATCTGTGTCGGTCATTAAGTAGTTTTTCATTGAGTTTTCTACGCCACGGTTGTAAAATAAGTATGACTTTCGGTTTTATAGTAAAGCGTGTAGATAAAACACTGCGTTTTATTTGAAGAACCCAAATGATTTTGTTTACATTATTTCAACCAAAAACCCATAGATTGAAGAATTTGCTTACTGAAACTCGGCGTTCACTTTTAACTCATGGTTGTTGGACGCAGGCTACGCCAATCATATATTATTCATTTACAACTCTTCTTTTTTATGGAATATTTCTTGTATGAATGTAATTATTAATGTCAAAACGGGAAAAAACACGTTATATATTAACTGTTTTGTATCTTAAATGGACTTGTTGCTGAGCTATACCGAACGCGCGATCACAAGAGATTCATGTGCACAGATAAGGAGCAAATAATAATAACTTATTAATAATCGAATGCATCATCCGATAGTTCGGAAGCTGATGCCGACGTGCATTCACACTTATAGTACTGGCCGAGTGCGCGTGTCCCGATGCCGCCCCTCCTAGATACATGACCTTAGGGTGCAAACACAGTGGAGGCGTGCGCATGTCATCATCTTCCTGCCCTGTTCCAAACTTTATTTGATCATTCTCTCCTTTCTTACTCATGTCATCTTTCACGCAATCCATACATCTTTTCTTTGGTCTTCCTCTCCTTCTCAATCCATCTGCGTTCATACTTAACTTGCTCTTGTTGCATGAGATTCATCCCTCCTCATTACATGCCCATAACATGACAACCGCTTACCTCTCATCTTTTCTGTAACTGATGCTACTTTCAAACTTCCTCTAATGTACTCATTCCTCACTTTGGAGGCGTGCGCCTGTGATCAAAATTGATGTAGATGCCAACGGAGCACTGTGAACACAGCACCATCATTTTAAATTACACGCGCCCGCGCCCGCCTCCACTCTGTTTGTGCCTTTACACTTCGTGGTCCTGCGACCTGTGTGTGCGTGCGGGCCCCGCCAACACGCTGCATGTGTGCGTACACACATCGGTGCACACGCACCCGCCCAGTACGCCCGCACCACAATCAAGGCTAACTCACATACCTAGTACATTATACATATACAATATGTTCTATTGATAACTTTCTACGTGTTTGCAGATTACGATTGTACAATTAAAATCTAATAACAAAGCGGCTTATCTTATAATGTGATCTGACCTGGTGATCTTGACGTAAGTGCGCCTAGATAGTGCGTGCACAACATCTGTTATTAAAACATTATACATGACTGCACAATCGGTCAGGTCATATGTGACATTGTGCGCTTGCATTTTGCGCACTATGACGGTCAATGCTCGCGCGCATGGTAATATGGGTAAATGTGCGTCAAAGGCATTAGATGTAAATGTTTATGTGTTACGCAGCAATATTGTTGGAATAAAATCCCTCATATGCTTGTGCCTATAACAGTATTGCTATCGAAATAATTATTTTGGTTCCATTCTGATAATACCTATCAGCCTTCTCTCTGTACAAAAACAATAGTTACTGGTGCTAACGTGTATCAGAAACTAAAGATTTTTAGCTAAGAAAGTTGTAGTTACAAAGAGTATATTAGCTCCTAAATTGCCAAAATGACAAATGACGATCAAGAACCAAATTATGCTTCTTTTTGTCTTAAAACATGTTAAGACGCTTATCCACGAATCTACTTTCCGGATCTACAAAGCTAACCACCAAAGATATTCAATGACTAAGCACTTTTGCTGATGTGAGAAATGGAACACCATAACGTTAAACAAATGGTGGAGGGATCCTTAATCTATGCGTTAAAAAACCTCTTCAGGAGAACCTTGTTTGTGCAAGGCCCATTTCTCGTAGCACCGTTGGTCACGAAAACAGTAAAACTACCAGGCTGTTGAATTAATACCAATGGGCACCTAATGAATGAGATAAAGGAACAGCTGTTAAGATGACTGGCCTTTCTCCAAGAAGGTTGGAACCGGGTTCTCCATCACGTTGCTTCTTGGAACATCAGCTGCAACTTGCAGTTCATTCATTTATTAAGATAAAGCAAAGATAAGTCTTTGCTGACTCATACACCCACACTAGAAGTTAAAATAAGTAGGTCCCCGAACTTGAACCTACCTAAACATTTACTTTCCACAATTGTAATAGGGTTGAAAATCTACTGAAGAAAGACAGATTGAGGTAGGTTGACGTCTTGTTGCAGCTACAAGGTTGTAGGAATACCTTCTCTTTCTCTCTTTTTAGAGATAAGAAAAGTTTCATGTTATTAAAAAAATATCATTGTTTAATAACTCTATAACACATTTCTATCTATTTATCTGTCGTCCCACCCACGTCGACTATCTTTACGACTCTGAAAAGAGCCGCAGGTCAGGCGGGTCGCTTATGACAATCATTCTGGCTAGCTTAACTAGATACCGCTAGGAACGCTTATTCCAAGGGAATAGGGTGCAGGATCGCGTGGCAAAAGGGCCTATTGTTAGTGGTTCTGATATCGTACCATTCTGTCCGCTCCTGCAATTGGTCAAGTGATAGGGTAGTTTCTAGTTCATTTGTAAACGATAACTTTTAAATACCCGTGGATTCGCTTCTTTGACTATAATAAATGTAGGTGCGTTTGTTCGTTCGCTTTTTTTTATAATGGTTAAGTTTTTTACGAGCTTAAAACTTCTGTTTGTATTGATTCCCGATAATATCGCAATGGGAACTGATGCAGCGAAATAATTCGTCTGAGAGCTTTTAACGAAAACACTGCAAAATTATTTTACTCTGGTGCAGGTAGAAGTTACCCTGAGATGCGGGTGAACGAACCAAAAGCTAATTTAAAATAAAAAGAGGGATAAGTGTACTTTAGAAAATGAATGAGCAACCAACGGACGAATTGAAGACGATATGGCTAGAAAGTTTTACTGAGGACATCCCATCAAATAGAAGAATTCGAAAGACTCCTCATTCCACTTTATTCAATAAAAAAATCTACACACCTTTATCTGAAATTACATGCAAGTAATCGATATTTTAAAACAAAATGGAGTTAAAAGTCAATCAATTGACGATACATTGCAATAATATTTTGAGTTGCACACGCATTATATAACGTGGATGTCTGACGCTTTCTTAATAAAAATGGAGTCACACGTTTATTGTAATCTTGTTTGACAAATAACGAGATAATTCTACACTTGAACGTCACATTTACGTATGTTAATCATATCATGTATGTTTGTTAATCCACTATTGATACACGCCGACTGACCACGTACGCAAATTCTAAGAGGAAACTTGTGTTCAAAGTGTTTCTACGCCTTTCGTATAATAATAATTAATTAACCATCGCTTGCGTAAATGATTTAATTGAATAGAACATAATATAATTTCAGATAGCTGTACTGAAATAGACTATACACGAAGTCTCTTCTCCTATAAGTTTGAAGGTAGTTGGTGCAGCTTTCAAGTAATCTATAGCCATCTTATAGTTAGGTTCCAGTCTACTACTGAGAGATACTAAACAAATGAACCCAGACCCTGATCTCTACTTGATAATCGAACCCAAGGCGAACAGATCTTACTACTTAACCCTCATATAAAACTCTGTATAGTAAACATAATTAAAAAACACCGAATGACTAATGAAAGGAAATGTTCATTCATTAAAAACGGCACGCTTTAGACGCGATAACATTGACATAATGTACGAATATTTATTACCTATTCCTGTATCAGTTACCTACGGGAGGTGATTAGTTCGCGCCTCCAGCTTACCTACTAACGACATTGACTTTGAACTTCTCTCACTTCATTAATTACGAAGGTGAGGGACTTTCATTATCATTTATCAAGTTTTGTGCATTATATATTTAGAACCAGGTAGGGCAGTGTGTCTTGGACCTCCATATTTTTGTCATTTCCCGTGTAATATAATGGGAACTTTGTATTGTGCCATAACCTGCCGAATTACGCATTAATTTTGGAACATTTTTTATACACTCTGCACAAAGTTTATCTTCACTGAATTGCGGTTCTTAATGAGGGGACATGATACAATAACGAGACATATTTAATAAGATACCAATTTAATTTTATTGCCTACCAAGCCATTATCTTAAACCAAACAATAAATATTTAATTTACTTTAAAACAATAACCAAAACAATACTATGGTTACATAAGTCTACGATAACAGGAACATTCTACAAAGTACTGATTGTTTACTATGACTATATCTTGTGTTAAACTTCTAATCCTAAATAAAAATACTACATTTTCATATTAAGTACAGAATACTTCTGTTAGGCGGCAGCCTAATATAGGCCAAATCTCAAGTAAATACTTGGTTAAAAATAGTTAAATATAAACTATTAATTTTGTGGTAAATTAATAGAAAACCGTCGTCGCGTCCAGGTTTCATTTAGCTCTTGGATGAACTGCTTCCTCCTTAACGTTTGATTGTAGTTGTCTTCTACGTGATGGACGGGTTTCAGCCGAAAAGTTTGTAGTTTTGTGACACTGGCACCAGTGTGTTGCAGTCGCCTGCGGCTTGTCGCACGGCGGGCAGCCTGGGTGCACTACCGCAGGCTCTGCACCTTGTGAGCCACCGGCATGTAGGTGCAGATCTTCAGCATGCAGAAGGACGCGCGCTTCTGCCTGTCGCTGCGCTGGTGTGGCCTCGCCTGCCCCACCGACGCGAGCAGCACCACGCTCAGGATAACAAAGATGAAGTGCAGGATACGCATCTTGATCAGGTAATATAAGTTTGTATATTTCACAAAAAAAGTACTCGCGAAGCTTGAATTATATTCCAAAAGCACTGTGTAGTAACTGTTTGGTGTTTATCGTTGACCGCTTGGTTGTGTACTGATGATCGTGTGGAGATGCTCGAGTTATATAGCCGGAGGGGTTATCTGGCGCGTGGCTGATAACCCGCCGAAATGAAGTAGCCGATAGCGCGAGGTTCGATGACTGCGGCTCAATGTCACTCGCGAGATAGCCATTGTAGTAAAATTATCGGAACTAGGTAATGTGCCCGGCCCCGTGCCACCACGCTAGCACCTCCATACAATCTCTGAAACTGTCGTGACTTTTCTCATTTTATGATGATGGCGGCGGCGCTAGACTCATGAACTTATGTATAATATGTTCGGTATATTATAAGTACTTATTAATTATACAATGTAATACTTGCTTACTAAACAAAAGCTTACTAAACTACGGAAGGTTCAGTGCATTTTTCTATAAAAACAGTTTTTTAGAACACGAGTAAATAATTTATTATATTAAAACAGCAAGTTCGAATCTACTAAGTAACTGATCTAATAAATAAAGCGATGCACTCAGTTCACTTGCAGTGCAACCTACCTCAATTCTTTAATCTTTGCAGCGAAGAATCTTATCATGTAATCAAGATTGATGCAGTTATTTAGTTATCTAAAATATGAAACAAATATGAAAAACTAACTGAATCGGCTAAGAAGTCACGCGAATCGATCGATCATAAAGTTAAGCTACATTTGGCGCGGTCGGTCCGTGGATGGGTGACTATCTTGTCATGACGAGTTCCTCCGTGTTTCGGAAAGCACGATAAACTGGTGGATTTCGACTATCATTTGACCATCTTTGACAACCAGTCTTACCAATGGGTATCGGGTTACCCGGGTAACTAACTGGGTTGTGGAGGTCTATCTTAAACAGTGATTCTCAGCTGCGTCCAGTTAGACTGGAAGCCGACCCCAACATAGTTATAAAAAGGCTGGGCAGATGTTGGAATGAGGTAAACTAACTAACTGCTTTCACTTGAACTTTCTCACGGATACTTTATTTTTTCGAGAACCTAAACCTAACTACCCAAAAGCGATATTTCATAATCTATTGAAAGGTCGCTGGCTCGTTAATTTAGGTTGGTACTAATCTAACAAGTCGTCAGTCAGTTCAGTGGTATGATGTAACAGGATGCGTGCTGATAGCATGTTTTACTAATATTATTATGAACATTTTGAAGCCACCTGCTGGCCAGTTTCACATCTTGTTGGCATTGCATCAGCAACCCGATGTCCGAATGATATCTAACTTGTCAAATAAGATTTTTTTGTAGATAAATTAATTTGGATCATGCTACTTACAGTTAAATAAATAGGGTGATTCCGTGGTATACTAGCTGACCAGGTAAAATTCGTATCACTTACCTTTATTTATTTTTTATAGTCATAAATTTTCTCATCGTTTAGACCTTCCCTCGGTCTGTACAAACATTTTAAAACCAAAATAAGCCCGATCGGTCAAGCCATTCTTGAGTTTTAGTGAGAATAACGAACAGCTTTTCATTTTTATATAGGTACTTATATAGATTTACCTTCCAGGACTGCAACATTAATCAACTAAGTAGATTTCATTTTAATTCAAGCTTGTGCCAAACGCTTATTCATGAAATAAAAAATAGGTAAGTGTACCTACCTAAAAGAGGTTTAGATTTTAATCAAAAGCTGGATGAATGGGCATCCTATTGGATGCCTATTGGTCTATTGTGGAAATGGCTTTTGTTAATAAAAAACGAAATTTCTGCTAAATTATTTATTTTACAATTAGATAACTACAATAGTAATTTAAACAACCTTAATTATGTAACAAAGAAATATTTACAAATAATAAAAAAAACTGCTTGTTATTTATTTTTATTTCGCTAATTAATGGATGCGTGGTGGACTTAAATACTGGACGTATTTAAGTATAAGTAATCATTAAACTATAATAACCCAAAATCTTATGCCTCGAGATTACACTCATTATCAAGTTGATTCATACAGCCGCGTTCCCGCCAAATTGGGGCGTCGGTCGCCATCTTCATCTTCATGATACGTTATCTATGGCTCAATATTTGAAGTCCGAACAAAAAAAAATAAAAAAAAACGTTCCATTACAAGATCGGCTGGCGTCATGCGTGACCCGTGCCATATTTTTTATAAACATTAACGTGGTTTGTGGTTAAAAATTTCCGTCGATTAGTCAGTTGTATGTATTATTGTAGATAACCCGATCTTATTTTATCGTAATTACAATCTACATCAATATTTTTGTTTAGCTTTCGGTCTAGTTGACTAGGTGGTTGCTAAAGTTACCCTACACACACATAGTTTTTCTTGACTTTTCAGTGGTAGGATTAAAATTTTCTCTCTCTCCGAAAGTAAAAGCTCCGCTCTCGTTATAATTCTATAAAAGCCCATCATCTTATTCCACGTATGACTGTAATAACATATTACCATTATACCATATCGGAGTTATATTTAAATTAATATTAAGTGTATTTATGTTTCAATATTCTTTAAGTAGTCTTCTGAACTTAATCAATATTACAATTACGTAACATTAAATCTTGCTGAAACCGGATATTTTTAATTAGCACAATTATAAACCGGTTTTAAGCGAATACGAACGAAAATATAATGGGGTCAGACAAAAGTTCAGGATATTTCAGTTTTATGAATAGATCACCCGGTGATAAACTCTCAGTAGGTTTTCCTAGCTAACACGTTGCTATTGCGTGACACGGAGCAGCAAAAATACATGAAACTTCAAAAAAGAACGGAAGTTTTCTCGAGAAAAAATGCCAATGCCCAAGAAAGTTTGGTTTCTTCTTTAGCTTACTCTCTATCAGAAAAAGGACTTAATAAAAATCAAAAAGTAACAAAAATAGGAATGCCTTTGCATAAACTTTGAACAATATTCTTTAGAGAAACTTTAGTACGACTTCGGACACTAGGTACAAAGTTAGTAGGTGTACCTATCATAAGCCGCGCTGTGTCCGGGCCAGCACCGCGACCTCTAGTCCTACCTCGCCACTAATTAGGTCAATGAGATTTAAAAACCTTGGTTCATTTAACAGTAAATAACGTGAACATTTAGACCCCTGTATCTGTTTATCTATCTAGGTTAACAACGGTGCGGCCGATCAAAATAAACTAGAGACAAGTTAGCGCTATCAGGGACTTGGTGATCCGTTTTCCGGATGGTAACAGATTTCAGTTTAATGGGCTATCTAGAATGAAAAACTTACGGCCCGTTTCATAAGTTCTATATAACTATCTGGCAGATAATGCCATAGAAAAGTAGTCAACTTTAAACGTAATGTGGCATTATCTCACTGTGCTATGTGTGCCCTTAGTGTTCTTTTCTCAAACCAGGTTAAACTTATCAGAAATTCTAAGCATTAAGACTGTAAAACACTTTGGATTATTTACCTTGTCGCTGAAAAACGAACGCTCAACCTTTTTATTTCCGGTTCATCATTTTCCCCATAGATATACTTAAGTATTTCCTAGAAATATAGGGTAACAGTTCTACTGTTAGCTAAAATTATGTAACTGATATGCTTTTCTTTTTTGGACACATCGGCCTATTTAATTTATTTAATAAACTATCACGGGAAGGAAAATCGAAATCAGGCATAGGTATCTGTCTATTGATGGTTACACGCCTAAGCCTAGGCCTATAAGTCAATGGCAAAGTGTGAATGTATCCCTAATCCTACTTACAACTTCAACATTTTACTGTCTTGTGATAAGATAGGTACATTCTTATATTGTAATTAATTATTCACCAGTCAGATCTATCCATTGAATTAGTAGTGTTTATCTATACTAATATTATAAAGAGGAAAACTTTGTTTGTTTGTTTGGTTGTAATGAATAGGCTCAAAAACTACTGGACCGATTTTAAAAATTCTTTCACCATTCGAAAGCTACATTATCCACGAGTGACATAGGCTATATTTTATCCGGGTACGGGCAGTAATTCCCACGGGATGCGAGTGAAACCGCGGGAAAACGGCTAGTAATTTATAATTAGGTACGTATCTAGGTGTCCCTAACCTTCTGAAAACTAGAGTAATAAACTACTTATCCAGCAATCTAAATAATTAGCACAAGATATCCGTCTATTTTTAAATCTATATATATAAAAGAAAGTCGGGTTTGTTCAAACACTTATAACTCGAGATCTGCTGGACCGATTTTCATGGTTTTTGGTTCGTTGGATTCGTCTCCGCCCCGAATAACAGAATACATCTTAAAAAAAATAAAAAAATACGAATACATAAAAAAAGAAAGATTGTACTTAAAACGTTATTTTTTTTCGTACCTGTCAAATACTGGGTTATTCTCAAACTGCCCCATTCTTTTGTTTAGCAAACGCGAACATCGATTCTCAAATGCATCCACGGCATTTTTATTTAGAAATAAACATTACAGTAAAAAGGTACTTTAAGTTTCATTTTGACCCACGAATACTTCAAATAGTAAATTATTTAAAATTATTTTTATATCTCAATGTTCCCCACGTAAAAAGCAACGAAATATTAAAATACCAAAAGTTTCATTTTTTTCCATAACATCTTGCTGAGGAACAGTCGGTATAAAAATGTTATGCGTCGTGACAACTGAATAAGATAGGTGGTTTATTCTTTTAAACATTGAGAACATCACTAAGGTTTCGTATTAAATATCGATGGACATTCAGCTAAGTAGTAGGGAATCATAACTGAATTGGAAGAAAATGCATAACTGACTAACCTTAGCGAAATAATGGGCAAAAATAAAAATAAAGGGTTGAAATTGAATCGTTATTAGTTACGACAAGATGCAATCCAAATATCATATTTATTTTTATAATTCTTTGAAGAAAACGTGTGGAGCAATTTGACAACTAACCCATTGGATTATTTGTTTTCGGAAATACAAAATTCTTTTTCAATTTTAAGGTCGTGGGGCAAATTGGGAAACGCTTTAATTCTAATTTTAATTTAATATTTTTGTCGTGGGTGACTTTGGGAATACTTCGTGGATGAAAATGAGAATAAGCCAAATACTTACTGTCAGTAATGATTGACATTTGTACATGCGTTCAGAAATTAAAAAG
>NWSH02000601.1:788972-815828 GCA_002382865.2 Heliothis virescens
TTTTTTGGAAATTCGCTCTTTAAGGGGGTAAAAAGGAGGGGGTAAATTTGTATGAAACTCCGTCAGTTTTGAAGCTAATTCGATTAAAATTAATATTTGGCTATTTGGTTAGAAATTAAGAATGACGCAATAATTATTTTTGGAAATTCTGCCTTAACGGGGGTGAAAAAGAGGGGGTAAGTGTCTATGAAACTCCGTCAGTTTTTAAGCTAAATCGATGAAAATTAAAGCTGTTTCTGCCCTTCGTTGTGTGACGGTGTCGCTGTTTTTCACACGGACTGCTTTATGTAGCTTTCTCGCGCGTAACTAGCTCCGATAAGTGTTCACTTTTACCGATAGATGGCGTGGTCCATACATTCTAAAAAGGCAGTCAATGCAATGGTATGGTATGATAAGTCTGAAACCATCTCGAATCGTTTCGCGCAACCCGTCGTTTCCCCGGGCTCTTAGAATTCGACATCAGACGTTTAAGATCTTTCATTTTGACGACCCGTTATCGCTGGCATAAGCGACATGTGCCGCGTACGAAGTCGCGGGCAGAAGCTAGTAGTAAATATTTTGGAGGTCACTGATAAAATTATGTAAGAAAACAATCTTGACCTAGCTAAAACTTATTTATACAGTCTAAGTAATAGCGGCCAAAGAGACTAATAAAATTAAATGGAAATATGAATCTGAAGCGGGCTTGATACCTCAAAAGTTTGAAAGAGGTCTAAAATAGGTTTAGAATATATACTATTGTAATACTGTGTTGACATGCAAAATCTATACAATGAAGCCTAAAAAAAAGGGATATTATATGGTCTGTTAAATTATTTATTTCCCTCAAAATATTCCTTCTTCCATACATTTAAAAATAAACATTTACATGATTTCATGATAGAGATTATCTTAATCTTAATCTATAACATAATATCAATGACAATAAAACTTAACTTATTAAACGCAGGTGTGCAATGATGAACAGGAAGTCTTATTTACGGCCGGTCCCAATAACCTATCTATCTGTAGATTTGCTTACTATAGATTAAATTTTGACATTAGCTCCATACTAGTGTGTAACATTCCTATCTCTAATCACCAAATCGACAGATGGATAAGTTATTGAATTCCGTGGTAGTAAAGCGAAATACTAAATCTATCCACCTGAATTTCTTTCTGAATTTATCATAACTACCTACTTAGAAATAAAAACAAATGCAGGTGGATAGAATTAGTCACTTAATTTACAAAATCGAACACCTGTCTTTAATTGACACCTGAAAGTGAAACACCTGAATATGACGATAATAGACAGCTGGCGTACAAGAAGTAATAGGTAGGGCAAGTACGATATAGGTATGATATTTTCACAAGTTGTGAAGTGTGTGCCGGTGTCACAACCCTTCAAAAACTACGTTCAAATAGCCTTGCTTGTAGCTGGGCAGCAGCATCTCTGAAGCTAAAATAAATATCCCACACTGTACTTACCACGGTACGCATGCTCAGCGCGGTGAGTAAGGGCAAATCCTCTCCCCTTTTTGGAGGTTGGGGGAGGCCTTTGTGCAGCAATGGATATATTTTAAGTCTGTGATAACGACGAGGAATGACGTGATGAACGAGTTCATCATGGATTTGGCTATAATCGAAATCACTAATCTTCCGAAAGACGTCCACTGCTGGACGAAGGTCTCCCCCAAAGTTCGCCACTTAGCTCGATCTTCAGCAATCCGCTGATTCCCGGCGACCTTAACCAGATCGTTTTATTACCAAATTACTAATAGTTCTAACTGCCTCGTTGGTCTAGTTGTCGCATAGCCGACTGCTGATCACGAGGTCTCGGGTTCGATTCCCGGGGCGGGCCGAAATCGCTTTGTGGGTTTTAGAAACTTTCACAAAGCAGCCCGGAGTTGGAAGTTGGTGATTGATACACCCGTGCATCGGAGAGCACGTTAATGTCGGTCCTGCACCTGATCTCTCACCGGTCGTGTCGGATTGCCGTCCCATCGGGTTATGAGAGTGAGGGAATAGGGAGTGCACCTGTGTCTGCGCAAATGCTTGTGCACTATAATATGTCCTGCGCAGCTGGCTGATCTCCTTATATGAGAACAGCCGCCGTGGCCGATAATCGGCTAGGAGGCCATCATCAATAGTTCTCAGAATAATTAAAAGCCAATCTGATCTACTTTTCGATTACAAGTTTTAGATAAATATTTTGGTTACAGATTACATTAGGTACGTGGTTCGTCACAGACTTCCTCTGTGATAACTGATAACAGGTGGATCGTTCAATCATTTTTAATTATTAATTACATGTAAGTATTACCTATTATAATCCCTTATAATAAACGATGTCTCATTACTGATAATGGCTAAGTATACGTGAAACTATTTTGTTATGTCGTTCCAAATGTGCTCTATCGATGTTTCCTATTCATTTATTTGCTGTAGTGTAGGTTAGAGAATCGCAGCGATTTGCAAAAGAAAAATCCCAAGTTTGAGAATTTAAAAAATAATTATTTCAGTATTGGATAGCACTTTTCTCTAGAACGGATATACTTAGGCTTTTTATCTGCGCGGAATAGTTACCACGTTACGTGAGTGAAACTGGACGCTCGTATAAAAATAAGTTCTAGTTCAAGCAAACTTCTTTTAAAATAAGTTCTAGTTCAAGCAAACTTCTTTTAAAATAAGACTTGTTAGGAAGGTTCTGACTTGTTAGGTGAAGAAGATATGTGTGCCTAATGTTTGAATTTGATTGTTTCACTTTTATTAAATCAATCTGAATGTACATACTGAGGAAGAAATGAACTCGGATCTTGATTCCACGTTCCGTTACTCGGTGTTAATCAGTGATGGATGATCAAACATTTGTGCTTGATTATGTCAACAAACATAATTTAACGTAATCTAACAACATTCCACAAGTCGAACGATATTAAAGCAATAGATATACCGTATTACACAAGAAGTGTTAATATTTTTTGTATTTTTATCGATGCAGACAACGACGTGGTATTATTTCACTAATTAAGAACATTTGCGATTATAAACGCTTAATATTATCACGTAAGGTTCATTATCAAACGAATGGAGATCACGAGCTTCGGCAGTGGAGGCTTCATGAAAATTTATCGACTCCAACGATATTTTATCTTATGTGGTTCGAGTTTCAACCTCTTGTTTTACAATTAATTAAGCAATAAGGAGCATTTATTTCAACTCGTACAGGGCATTGCTTATACAAGGTGTTATTCCTAAGGTTTAATTTGTATCGCCACGGAATGCAATGGGAGAGACCCTTTTATAACATCGCATAAGGAACACTGTAACAAGTGTATAAGGTACAAACGAATCTAGAGCCCCAAATTTTTTTTGGAATGCGGGAAAATTCGTTCCTTTTCGCGGTGATGGTAATTGAACCTTAGGAACGACTTAGGTTTGTGTAAGCCGGTTCTTCAGATCTCTTCGTACTTATTTCAATGCGATCCTATTTCAATGCGGATAAGATAAGCTTGCACGGTACCATTAGTTCAATATCGCGATGAAAAAAGTTTACACAACTCATTCATATTTTTATAATTTGAAAGAAAAGTTTCAGAGTTAACTACATCCTTTTGATCTATAAAGAGGATTGGATTGGATCAAAACAAATTAATCATGTCTGTCTGTCGCAAATTAGTAGATTTACATCAGCTCGAAGTCAAAGCCGGTGATAAGGTTGTACCTTGATATAGTTACGTTAGAAATAATTAGTCTGGAGTCTAGACGGTGATGTAACGTACCCACACGACGTCACTGAACTTAAATTAGTTCAATGCCTTACACAGTCTAAAGAGGTACCTATGCATTCTCACCTGATTATAATTCCCAAAGCCTACATTATTGTATAGGTCTAGGTAACTGCCTCATTGGTCTAGTACTCGCATACCGCGACTTCTGTTCACGGGTCGAGACTTGAGGTTGGTGAAGTGAGGTTCGATTCTCGGGGTCAGCCCAAAATCGCTTTGTTGGGGTACTTTGGGTTTACGAAACCTTCTTAAAGCAACCCGTCTGACGTTGGTGATTGATACACCCATGCATCGGAGAGCACGTTAAAGTCGGTCCTGCGCCTGATCTCTCTCCGGTCGTGTCGGATTGCCGTCCCATTGGGTTATGAGAGTGAGGGAATAGGGAGTACACCTGTGTCTGCTCAAATGCTTATGCGCTATCATATGTTCTGCGCAGCTGGCTGATCACCCTAAATGAGAACAGACGCTGTTCCACCGATTTCATCGGTAGATACCGCGTCCACTGATTGGCATGAAGAATATAGATTTTTCTTTTTTTTACTAGATTTTTCTGACTTAACTCTCCTATACTTATGTACCAATGATAAACATAACAACCGCGACAAAACAAATTAAAAGTTCTTAGAATAAATCCTTGGGGTCTCCCCAACATTAGTACCTACGATATTGGAAGAATACCAAATAAATCTTTATCACAGAGTCGGAAAACTACATTTGTATATAAATATTATGCCAGTAGGACTTATTGCGCTTCAGAAATATTCCGTATTTAGCAAAAATAATAAAACGTATTTTGTCAACAAAAATATTTTGTTAGGTATATCCTAAATATATACCTTTTTCCGCTTATAATGAAAAAAACCACGTGGGTTTTTTTTAAGCGTGCTAAACAATGTCTAATAGGCAAAACATAAGTTAATTAAAACGGGTAACCAGTTTAAGAAATATACAGTTATTGCTGATTTTCCCCATGACGTTTGTTAAAAAAGTCGTTGACCTTCACAATGGATACACCGATACAAGTTTTTTATACAAAAAAAGACTACGCAGTGGTATAAAAATAAATAGTACACAATCGAAATACCTATGTAGATACAAACGTTTCAGGCATGATTGGTTAACAACGAAGCGTATCGTGTATTATTTTCAGGAAGTGTTATAATTTAAAAAACGTTTGATTCTCAACACGATGAATTGTCCTCTTTCAGTTAAGGCACTCCGCGACTTTCAGCGGCTCTCAACTTAAAATGAAATAATCTTAAAATCGTTTCTCACTATCTATTTGTTATTGTATGACATTCTAGAACTTTCATAGGTCAAGAGTGCTCGAAACGCAAGTTTGTAGGCTGTTTTATCAACATAAGGCTTAGCAATAATTGAAGTGTTGGGCGATAAGCTATCGTATCGTTCGATCGTTGCTTGTATTAAAAGAAGACATTGACAGTCGACCCTACACGGCAACTGAAGCGGAGCGCCACGTGTATGCGGGTTTGCAGATTTTCCCGTTTGATCTAGCTATTGTTTTAAAAACAATAGAATCTAATAAAGCATCTAAGTTTAGACCATATAAATATTATGTAACATTATGTTAGTAAATGATACAAAACCTCCCAAAACCTCAAATGCTTGTTTTTTGGTCAAAGAATAGACATTGCCATACAACGCACGCAGCCAGCAGCCATGGCAATGCAGCCAGTCTTTTGGGCACGTTACCGAATGACATCGATGCGGAGGAATACTTTGACGTTGACTTTGAATTAATAAACCTCCCCGTGCAGGAAATGACGCCCGAAGGAGATGGTCAGGTACAGTGTCGAGTTGTGAAAGAATTTTTAGAAGATTCCCGCGGCCTCGCGCGCACTTGTGAGTACTTAGAGACACCATTGTGGTTATAGCTGGTAAGAGTCCGGAACGTCCCTCCGCCTCTCCCCGAGTGGAAGATGTGCATAAGGATATCCCCGACAAAAAAAACATACCTAAGTATATGAGCAGTTAAAGATTGTTTACCTAATTCAGGTAAAATAAAAACGGTGCTTAAAATTCATTAAAAAAATTATGAACTTAACTTATCTAATATTTTACCTTTTCATTTATGAATCATTCAATTATATTAGCTTCCCAATTGAATGATTCACCCTTTGGGAACTCAGGGTTCCCTTTGGAACTGGACACGGGAGTGTGTAATAAAAGTCGATCCCGATAATCAAACTGTATATTCACCGAATCACTTAGATTGTAGGTAGCACAAGTACACACATAATTAAAGACAATATAATCAAAATGGAGAATAATTGTTCGTACAACACGAGAAAACTTTTAGCGAAAGTTTTGCGTGGTAACGGCGGAAAAATTGTCTGTGTCTCTGGTTTATGTTTTTTAATGTTGCCAGCGCAGTGGCGTTCGGAAACGCCACAACCCTATCACATCCCAACTGTGTCAAAATCACGTGGAAATGCACGCGCTTTCATCAGAATCCTCAGAACCATAAATTGAATGTAATGCATCGTTACAATCGTTTATCAGCCGTTTATCGGCCGTATCAGCAACAATAACACGACGTAACATAAACACGAGGCACGTGGTAGGGTGTGTCTCGCTGACCCATGCAGCTCTTTTTATAAACACCACGCCAATGACAATTGTTTGACGTCAGCGTGTCATACCGCAGAATGGTTCGAGTGTTCGAGTAGATCAAGTTGTTAGAATGTTTGTTTATTAGTTTTCATAGCGAATGAAACAGCTACTGACACGCGTTTCAGCGGGCTCATTTTCCCTTCCTGAGTTTATTCACTTTTCATAAGCATAAACTAGCTGTTGCCAGGGGATTAACCCGCGTTCCGAGGAAACTTCTTCCCGCATCGGGATAATATGTGGGCCACTTTCATCAAAATCTGTACTGATAAGTTTCATAAGACAACCTTTAGTTTGATAGCTTTTAGTATTAGAATTTAAAGTTCACATAAATTCCTAATCGCTCATTGTAGATAACGTTCCGATGTTAAATTGTATCCTAAGTAGTGGGTTTTCTGATTAATTTGATATGTGGCAAAAGTCAGCGCAGTGCGTATGTACACTATCGTCAGATAGGGGCAGTTTGGGAAATTTCTCGAATAAAACAATAATTGCGCTATCTACGTTCACCGTTCGCGTAATGTTGTTGTTATGGTTTGTCGCTTTGTGTTTTACTATTGTACGTAGATTACCTACGCAACTATCTCCTATGTCACTCGTGTTCTTAGGTAAGTAGCCACGTCAATACCAATTTCTTCGTTTCCAATATTTCACCTTGGAAAGGTTTGGAAAATTAGATATTTCGATTATATTTTTGTAAAGAAAACTTTCGGCTTTACTCGAAAAATAAATCCTTTTTTTTTTCAAATAACGTATGATCACAAATATGATAGAAAACAATGATATTTAAGTAAGTAGAAAATCTATTCAACATTTGGAAAAGTCATGTTGGTAAGTATTAAAGCATTAGTTTCTTAAGTCTAATCCCGGTGGACAATTTAAAACCATTTTTTATGAATGACACTATTAAATAGCTAACTTTTTTTTAATATTTGTATTCTCGTAGTAGATGCTACGCCGTAGCAAAACTCCGTGCATTCATTCCGCCGTCACATAGTTTTTTTCTATAGGCACCGTAGTCGGTAGCTACCTGCTACTGAAGCCAATTATTTATTCCTATAAATATTACATGATAGTAAATAACGTTGTTTAAAACATTGTTACGATTTATCAATTCGTGGCCCAAACCACGTACAAAGAGGCCATTCTTGCCACGTACCCTTCATAATAGGTAAGTATGCTGCTGATAAATTGTCTACGTGCAATTAAAATACTGAAATCATTAAAAACCCAGCCTCGTGCTACTTCATATCAGCATGACTTACTACGAGCCAATGATGGACTATAAAAAATATATCTCTAATTAAGATAATTGAAACGCAAAAATCGTTTGCAGAGGTTATCAAGTCGATTGACGTTACTTTTAAAACGTTTGTTCTTATTCAGAGGTCAATTACCCGATAGGAGATACGATTTGTTTTATTGCGGTAATAAATAATCGTTTTTATCATATTCGATATTTTTTTTCATTCACGCCGGTTAGTCTGTGGTCCCACTGCCAGCGACCGAGATGTGTGCAATTACTGGATCGTCAATTTAAACTATAGCTTTATGAATGCTTTGAACAGGAAATAACTTAGAAGTAAGTTCATCAATTTCTGGAAGGAATTAATTTTTCGGTGGCATTTTTCACTTCTTTTTTTCAATATAAAAGTCCAAAGTTAGTTTATGCATTAGAATTAAAATGAAAATCGGCAGCAAATCCTATGTATTCACTTCCCAATTTATTTTAGACGACAAAATCGACGGAATGTTATAAGTTTGAAGGGAGAATGAACAGATTCTTTTGATGTTGTTATCAATAAGCAGGCAGCTTTATTTCAATGGCGTATTTGACCGAAAATCTTCAACCACCGGAACTACTAAAGATCTTTAAAAATTGCTGATTTCACCCCGCGCTCAAGTAGACCACGTTACATAAAATACATTGACGCAAACCGAACTATTGTTGCATGACAAGCTAAAAATAAAACTTAATGGAAAATAACTATAATATTTATGTTTATGTATCAGCATCAATGATCCGATGTTTTATATCTGGTACGACCTCTACAGCATTATTGATAACGCATTGAAAATCCATGAATTGACTTCCCAGAAGCTGGAAAATGTATGTTATTATTATTATAAATAAAGGGTGGTGATGATGACGGCCGCTGACATGCGCGGGCGCCGTGCGTGCGGAACTATTGTTTTCATTCTGATAACGAATTGAGGAAAGAGAAATTGCAATCCATAGATTAAAAGGAATTTGACCAGGACAATTGCGCACTTTACAGTAAACTCATATCTCATTTGTAATTTCAAATAAACCTATAGAAGCTCTTTCGAAACGTCAAGCAAGTTGCACTGTTCCAAGGAGTGGGTCTCATGGAGAAGAACCGGCAAGAAACCCCAATGACACTCTTTTAATGGTATTTTCAAGAGAAGCTTGAATTCCCAAGGTCCCCAAAGTCGAAGGTTTTTTCAGGCAAAGATTTCATGAGTCCTTCAAGGAGGTTTCGTAAATAAAACTAACCAATATATAAGTTCTTAATATAATTTATTGCAGACACAAACTGTTCAGTCCAGTGACCCCGCCGAACTGAATTTGGAGTACCACCCACGTCTTACGATCAATTACAAAATTACCTAACATTATGTACATGTAAAACTAAGAACTTATTCGAATAACTTAAAATAAAAATAAATAACCAATTTCTTCTAATAACTGAGTTATGCAAGATTACAGCTATTTACATCGTTTTTTGACTGGCACACACGGTGACGACACTCTTTACTAAAAAATCTATAGCGGCATTGTTAAAATCAACCTTATTCTTAGAGAATTAAGAATCACAACGCAATAACATGATATAAATCGTAATTCTGTTGAATTGTATGCCCGTAGACATTAACTTATTCTACAGAGATATGTTCAATTAATAAAGTTAAGATCATGGCATAAAACCTGTTGTCTATCGGCCGTTCCCAATAAGCGATCTATCTGTTGATTTGCTTACTAGAGATTGAATTCTGACATTAGCTCCATTTCTAGTCACCCAACCGAAAAACAGATAGGTTATTGAATTCCGCAGTATGCTGCGATGTCATATTTCCTTGTTAAGAGTGTCCACGCCGTGTGTACAAGCTTAACGCAAGTCGACAGCTTCGTCATTATTTAAAATTTTAGTTATTTTGAGATATAATTTTAGTCAGTTATTGTATCTACTTATATGTCGATTATATTGTAATTTTTACCAGTCACAAAACACTACACTTAAGGCCCGTTTCACTGGTTCCAGACAATGTTCTAGTTAGCTATCTGATAAATAATGCCATAGAAAAGTAATCAAAATTTTAAACCTTTCTATCATTGTTATCTAGAATTTTATCTGGAACCTGTGAAATAGACGCTTAGGGCTCCTTCAAATTAGCCGCAAAGAGCCGCACGGTGGCAGCGCGTCACCGCGCGGCTCTTTGCGGCTAATTTGAAGGCGCCCTTAGTCAATATGTAGTACTTAGTATTATTATTCGTTTACATACGATTATGTTATGGTTATTGAGTTCTATTACGTCAACTTGCGTTCCAAACGATTTAAATACAACATAAACAAAAAAAAACATAAAATTTGTTTTACATTGTGTTTATAAAATACGAGATCATTGTTTTATGTGTAAAATATATAATCATAAATCGTTTAAGCTTAGAGCTGCGATTGAAACGGCGACTTCATACCACATATTTTTTTTTACTTTTATTTATCAATTCTTTTACAAATATATATATCAAGTTTTAATCTTGGCTATGTATGTTACACAATGTACATATTGCTTCACATTTAAGTAAGTACAATTCTTGTAACTACGAGTACTTCATAAGAAAGATCTCAAAACACCATCAGCAAACGGCATTTTACGATAAAATGTAGAGTTAAAAATATAATAGACCTGCTAAGTACTACGCAAGTGTGCCGATATCAAGTCGTCGATCCCTGCCCGCTCTAAACTTTATATGAACACAGCTGGTGTGATTCATGACAGAATTTATACCAACGTTATAGAAAAATATACCTACAGTACATTTTGTCAACTAATTGTTATGTAACATTCATGTTTTATCTGAGGTCATATAAAAGTTTTGACCTCATTAATTCCGGCTTTCCGAAATATGCGCACTGACCGTGTACCTTCATTACGTTCAGAGAAGACTTCATTTCGATAAAAAATAAATAATAATTATTGATATAAATCACATTATTGCTTCGTATCTCTGAAAATAATGTTGATTACACGATCATGTGACTTTCACATTTCGTCCATCAGATGATAAATAACAATGAGTTAACAGCAAATGCGATTGCACTACTCGACTAAATATTTTTGACAAATACCAAACAAACATATAGAAATAATATTTGTGAAACGAGAAGACTAATAAAATAAGGTTAACCGATGAAATGTCACTCGCGTCAGAAAACGCATACAATTTTGGTAACATGTGCCTTCTAAACACTGTTTGTTACCCGACTGTCAATAAGGGTTATTCAATTAGATGTTGTCTCATAAGGATCAAATTAAAAACAATCAATAATGTTTCATACAAGTGAAAGAGACAACGCTATATAAGGTGCTCTAAAAATATCTGCCAGTACTTCGATGGGAGATAGTATTATGTATTAGATATGAGCGCCGATGGCTAATTCCGCGGCGGCGGCGTGGTCCAAAAATTTACTCGGCGGCGGCGGCGCGCCGGCGCAGTCCAAGCATCCAAGCCCCCTTTCAGTCTGCACCGACTTTCAGTATCTCAGTTCACTCATTCAGGATAGTCAAGCACCGAACTAACGTAGGATAGTTGAAATGGCGGCAGGTTAAGGGAACCACTTGTAACCTTAAGCGGAAGGTCTACAAGGCAAGGTCAGACCTGGTGTCCTGTATGCTGGCCCACGAAAGGGATGAATGAAAGATTACGCGGTGAATTTGTGGTGTTACGCGGATGGATCGAATGAGGAATGAGTATTATAAGAGGAAGTTTGAAAGTGGCACCGGTAACCGAAAAATTATAGGAGAACCGGCTGGCATGTTATGGGCATGTGATGCGGAGGAGTGAGGATCATGTTGCGAGGAATGAGCTTTGAAAGAACTTTGAACATGAATGTGGATGGATATTGGCCGTCCAAAGAAACGATTTTCAACCTTATCATAATAGTGGAAGGTTAATGTTCGATTGGTAAAATTTGACAGATTTTGGGTAGGTACTGACTTCCTGTCGACTGTACAGGTCTGTGTTAAAGCAACTTCTTACACAATTTGAAAATTTTACTATACTAAAAATTTGTTTAAAACTAACGTTTATGTTGTGTACTTGGGCCTAAGTAATAATTCTAAGCCTTTACCTATGTATACCCTAAGTTCTAGGCTTTTATGCAGTTTTCATGACAACAATAAAGATGATTAAAATACTCGTAAACGCTACCCGTGACCAAAGGGCTGGCTATTATTACCTTGGTCAAAGACTAAGCATTGCCATCCAGCATGGCAATGCTGCCAGCCTTTTGGGCACGCTCCCGGTCGACAGCGACGGGGAGGAATTCTTTGACGCTTTTTAGTTTTTAGTTTAAGTTTTTTTTAGAATGTTGTAAATATATGTAAATAAAAATTTTCTCGTAAACTATAATGGTAATACTTCGAAATACAAAGTATATTACAAAGCTTGCTATACTAAAAGATGATAAGATCGCACTTAGCTAATAATACTACAGTAGCATCCAACTTTAAATATCCCAGTAAAAAAAATGACAGCAACAAATTTTTATCCAAGGCCATAAGGCCGAGTATCGTTCCCTGCGGGACGCCTCATCACCGCACCACGAAAATCACTCGACGACGCACATGTTATCATTTTTAAGAGGAAGTTTGAAAGTGGCACCGGTAACCGAAAAATTATAGGAGAACCGGCTGGCATGTTATGGGCATGTGATGCGGAGGAGTGAGGATCATGTTGCGAGGAATGAGCTTTGAAAGAACTTTGAACATGAATGTGGATGGATATTGGCCGTCCAAAGAAACGATGGATGGATTGTGTGAAAGTCGATATGACTTGAAAGGATGTTACTTGTGAGATGACGGCAGATAGAAGAGTATGGAAGAAGAAAATATGCTGCGCCGACACCAAACAAATCGGGATAAGATAGGAAAGATGACGATTCATTTTCTACAGGACTTTCGGCATCTTTCGGAGAACCACTGTGCTTTCAGGTCAAATCCAGTAAAAAGTTTACACCGCTAATGGGAGAACTCATCCCAGCCTCCCGCCCGGGCAAAATCAATAATTTTATTCTGAGGAATGTCTTCTGTTATCAACCGATTACTGACCATTGATGCCATAAATGAAACCTTAGTGGTTTCTTTTGATTAATTTATTCTTTAACCTAACTAATTCCATGGAATCGACATGAAAGTCAAGTGCAGACGCGGATCGGTCGGACGCACAAGTGGCGGTAGAGTGGTTTAAACACGCTGCGGCAACGCGGCGGCGCGCCGCGCGTTCCGTACGACGGCGGCGCGCTGACGCAATGTCACGGCGCCGGCGGCGCGCCGGCGCGGCGCTCATATCTATTATGTATACAGAACAGATTAGTAAAGAAAATTTATTGAAAATATTAAAAAAATCTGATCATAAAAAGTGCGTATAATTTGTTTGCAATAGAATATTCTGTAGAAATTACCTATTGCTTCAGAAAACCCTGAATTGATGTCGCAAAACATCGTTAATGCACATTGCTGTTATTATCTCAAAAAAAAAATTTGATCATCCTGGTGTTAAAAATGTCTTCACTATTGTAACCTATCTACACAAGACTATCTCCCATTGAAGTCCTGGCAGATATTTTTAGAGCACCTTATATTTATAACTCGATCTCTGTCGCACGTACAAGCAGTATTTAGAGCACACATTGCAACACCTCACGCCTTACGTATAAAAAACGGAATAATACGTAATAGTAACAATACAAAAGTGTAATAATAATAAATTAATTGTAATTAAAGTGATATTTACATAAAGTAATCTAAATAAAGTAAATGTTAAAATACTTTTACAATGAGTTATTAGTAGTCCCTGTGGGGGTGTCAATTTGACTAAAATGTATAAAGTTACACGTTACAGCTTGCGGCTGAGGGGTGTGGCCGCGCGTCATGGCTACAGCTACTGTCTACGTCATCGTATGCTGCAGCTAGGAGATGCCGGCTCCAGGACATATATGGCCAGAAAGAGGTTTTAAGATCAGTCATATCACCCTAAAATTGACTTCTTCAGAGCGATACAAACTTCATTAAATGTTTAGTGGCATGACCAGGAATTTTCCTAGAGGCCCTACAGATAAACATTTATTAAGACAATTATAGCTCTCTTGCATACGTCATATAAAAATAATCGTTGTGTAAAAAGTTGAGCATTTATAGCAGTCAAATGTGCAAAAAATGGTATACCAATCGGTAATGAATAAAATGTAAATCATAATTACTTGAGTATGGTTAGGGTCTATAAAACTATTATTAAATTAAGACCATGAAGTCTATGGAGAAATTAATAAATTAGTTTATAGCTAAAGAATTAAATATGTCATTGTTAACCTATGTTTTTCAAATGTCAAGAAAATTGCACCAACAGTAATTCAATATTAAAAAGCATAAAAAAATAACTATCATAATTGACCGAAACCCGAGCGAGCCACATCCTCAGTAACAAAGCTTATAAAATGGAAGCATTGTGAAATTAAGTTAATATAATAAGTAGAAAATTATATAAGTGTAGCGGGGTACCTATACCGAAATGCCCTTTATTAATTTGACTATTTTATGTTCGATATGACGCACCACGAGATACGCGCACTAAATGTATTTCACAACCAGAACCCGACGCATCGGGGAGAAAGCTACGACATAACACGACACAACTGAAATAAAACTCTGTGACAAAGCTATTGTAAGCATTCAGTTTTCCATATTTCCATTGTTACTTCAGCCAGTAGAAATTACAACAAAATTCCTACATTTCAATCCATAAGGCACAAAACAAACTCCGGCGTATATCACGCACGTTAATCATTTCGCAATTAAAGCTTCTTTCAACAAATCTACAACAAATGTTTAGTACACGATTCAAGTGTCCGCATGTAACGCGTGGTGCGCCATACCGTTGACTTCGAAATGCTCGTCACCACACAACTCCACCCCAAATGTACACGCTTGGTCCTGTATTTACAACAATTATAATAAATTCAAATTTAACTAGATATTTACATGGCGCACGCCAAGCGACGTTGTTGCTAACTACGTTTACTAACTTGTGTATGAATAAAATAATCTTAAGATATTTAGCAACCTTCAGGATGCGTAAACTATATGAATTCATTAACTCGGCCTTTCAATGGATCGTGAAAAAGCAAGTGAAATATTCGCAGTCTTGTATCAGCGCGCCAGACGCTGTGTGCGCAACAACGTTTCGCTTAGCTGTACGCCTCAGTGGCTACGGGTGCGCCGCGTGATATGTCTGCGACGCCATTGGCCGACGACTTACTCGCATGACGTATCTCCGACGTCATTGGCCGCGGCTACGACGCGTGATATATCGGCGGCCTGATAAGCGCAGACATTACGCTTCAGTAGCGACGGGCTCGCGCGCGTGGTGAATCTTAACGTGCTTGTTGTGGTTGGACTTGTTGCTGGAAGTCTTGCCGCAGATGTTGCAGGCGAACGGCCGCACGCCGCTGTGCACCTTCATGTGTTCGGAGAGGTAGTAGCTCCTGTGGAAGGACTTACCGCACTCGGGCACCTTGCACACGTACTTCTTGGCCATCTCGTGCTCGCGCACGTGCCGCTGGCAGTTGTACTTGCGGATGAACTGGCAGCCGCAGTAGTTGCAGGTGTAGGGCCGCACGGACTTGTGCGCGTTCATGTGCGACACGAACTCGGAGTGGCGCACGAAGGCGCCCTTGCACAGCGCGCACTTGTAGGGCTTGGCGGAGCGGCCCAGGTGCGTCCAGCGGTGCAGCTTGAGGTTCCACTTGGTGGTGAAGGCCTTGCTGCACACCACGCACACGTGCGGGCGCTGGCCGCTGTGCGTGTGCAGGTGCGCCCGCAGGTTGGCGCGCAGGTAGGGCCGCTTGCACACGGGGCACGGCACGCTGGCGCCGCCGAACTCGGCGTGGCTGCGGCGCACGTGGCGCGTGAGCGAGGCCGCGTGCACGAACTTGTCGCTGCAGTACTGGCAGGCGCGCGGCCGCTCGGCGTGCGTCTCCTGGTGCCAGCGCAGCTTGGCGCGCGAGTGCACCACCAGCCCGCACTGGCACACGAAGTCGCGCACCTTCGCGCGCTTCGCCAGGTGGTGCCGGTCCCTGCACAACGCCACACGTCAACACGCAAACCAAATACCTCACTCGCCAATTTGAAAAATTATACTTACAGCATATTCGGAAAACAATGAATCAATAAAGACGAAGAATAAAAACACGATTTCTAAATTAAATATTGATTAAAAATAAAAGATTTGCTCCTTAAAAAATATAACAAAAATACGTAAACAATTCTGACAGCTCTGTTAAATTGAGTTGTCAAAATTTCGATGTTTGTATTTTTTAAATTGTGTCAAAAAATATACTCCAAAGAGGTAAAAATTAGTAAAGCAAAAAGTTATCATATACTTCTATATTAGGCACTTGATGTTACATGTTACGCGTAGCATGTACTGCGCTATAGAATGAGGTACCTGTGCTGCACCATGTTGGAGTAGCGGCGGAAGGTGTCGTCGCACATGGTGCACTTGACAGGCGCGCGGCCCGTGTGCACGTTGTGGTGCTCGTTCAGCTTCTGCCGCGTCACGAACCGCTTCTCGCACACGTCGCATCTGGAAACAAGCGCACGTTTGTTACAGTAATTATAACGAAATATACTGAAATAACAACTGATTTAAACGTAACTGTATTTTTTTTCAAGATATTTGCTTATACCTTGACCAACAGAGCTATATCGCGCCTTAGGAAGGCGTGGCGAGGAGCTAAAGTGCCTTAGCGCATACTAGCAGCCAGCGACTACTGCTGGCCACCTAGTGCACACATGCATATGTCACGGAATAATTATATGGTCGCGTTGACCTGGCCGCGTAATGCGCTAAGGCACAGAGAGCGTTCACGGCGGACTGACAAATAACAACATCCAGCGCGGTACAGCTGTATTGGCGAAACTACAGTTGTTATAGTTATCATAACCAAGAGAAAACTATATGGATAAGGGGATTTTTTATTTTTATTAAATAAATATAAAAAGCTCACCAACCACACTTACTTATAATTCTTAATTCCTAAATGTGTCTTTATATGTAACGCCAGGTTTGCTCTCCTGAAGAAGCACTTCCCACACGTGAGACACTCGAGGGGGTGTATCTTGAGATGCGCGTGGAAGGCCGCGTCCGTCACTTGGTCCTCCTTACACGTGGGGCACACGTAGTCCTTGCGCCTGCGCTTCACTTCTTGCTTGATCAGTCTATCCACTTCGATCTTAGGCTTGGCCTCCTCGACCTGAATGCTCTCGTACACTTGCAGGATTGTCGATGATATCGAGTCCTTTGAGTCCATTGTTGGTAGAAGGTTATCTGAAATTGAGGGTGTCAGTGTGTTAAAATTGTGAATAAAAGAAATGGAAAATATTTTTGGGAAACTGCTGTTTTCAGTTAGGGACAATCTGAACCAAATTTTTGGACATCTATTCTAATAAAGTTATGTCAAGAATGACCCGAACCGGTCATTAATTACTGGCCAGCACACAGAACACATGAAAAAATCTATTGCAAAGGGCATCGACAAGCCATAGTTAGTGCTCTAAAAAAATAATGATAGTGCTTTTTGACCGACCTCTACCCCAACCAAGGTTACAGTTACAGGATAACTTACTGGTATCTGGCTTCTCCTCCTTCTTGATGGTCCTGGCGGTGACGAGGCGCGAGTAGGAGGTGTTGGTGGGCGGGTGCGCGCGGGCGCGGTGCGCGCGCAGCTCGCGCAGGCTGGCGCACGCGGCGCCGCACGTGCCGCACGACCGCGCCCGCCCGAACACGCCCGCCAGCGGCAGCGCTAGCTCCTCCGAACTGGAACCGGGACACAGATTCTTATAAATCATCTGATTATAATTGTCCCATCATGGGTGGGCTTCCAATCTAACCGAATGCGACCGCCTATCTGACCTCTAAAAAAGAGCTCGTGCCTAAGTCAAAGCCATCGAACAATCCGCGCGGATTGTTCGATCATAAAATTAAGCAACACTCGGCGCAGTCGGTCCGTGGATAGGTAACCATCTTATCATGACGATTTCATCTGTATTTGGTGAATAGCACGATAAACCTGATGGGTCCCTGCTATCATTCCTCCTCAACCCAATCACCCGGACAACTTGATATTAGATAGACTTTATGGCGACTGCCAAAGATATTACAAACGAGGGCAGAGACCCACAATAAAAGGTTCCTTTCAAAACAAAGAGGAACTCAGCATGTAATCTAAGCCATTGATCAGATGAATAGTGCGGCTGTTACTTAGCCAGCCACTGAAGCTTTTTAGTAATAAACGAACTGTTTATCCTTTATTGAAGTCGGTTAATCTTGTGAGCAAGAAACTTGACCACGAACGACAAGTAAATAAACGATGGATAGGCAGTGTGAAAGACAAAATGGCTAATATGGATTATACTTGTAAGATGACGTAATAAAGTAGAATTATAGCCAAAGACAAGCTGAGCCGACCTCAAATTGGGATAAGGGCGGGAGAACAATTATATTTTTCAATACCCTGTAAGGTCACCTTTCCTTTATGATGCAATACTTGCCTATAAAGTATTTCGTAATGAAACATGTTATTCGTCGTACCTACTACGTTAATCGGCCGACGATTTTACCTTGTCTATATTTTGCAAGATGTGATAATGCTTTAAAAAATTATTAGTTTGCCTTAGCAATCCATCCGAAAATATTTTTAAGGATTCAAACTTGCAACGGGTAAAAACCACTGATTGAATTAATTTATTCATTCACTGACTGGTCGGAGAGACGCAAGCAATTTTGCACAAACATTCCTTATACAACTTAATAAGAAAATTGCTAAGGAAGCAGGTAAACAGGTAATCGGTACAATAGTTGAACAAGGTACATTACTAACATGGGTTCCCTCTTCTCGTTCGTGTCTGCCTCCGAGCCGTCCGACACCCAGCTCTCCCGGGCTATCAGGTCGTAGGGCTCCGTCGCCGTCACCTCTGAGTACATCTGGAGACACCGAACATTCGTCACATATCGCTGCTTCACTTCGTCAAGCAGTCATATTGAAACATCGATAAAATTTGAATAAAACTAAATGTGTATGATGTTAACAAAATATGATGCCGTAACAAATATAACCAAGTGTATTTTTTGTTAGCGAATTTGAGGGTTGCACAAACGATTTAATGACCACCTTATTCCCAACTTCGGGAGTCACTTGGAACTTTTTGCGGTAATGGTGTCAGTAAATTTTCGAATGTGCATTTACCCAACTTAACTAAGAATGTTTGTAACTTTAACATAATATATAAAAAGTTTTGTAAAAAGACCAACTTACAGAAATTCAATCATTCATTCATACCATGTATGCATGAAAGAAAATGATTTGATGTTGGTATTGTTGGTTTATAACATAAATTAAAATCAATGAAATATTAAAATAATAAAGTTAAACTATTCATGGTGATGTAACATTTGATTAAACAATAACAAACGATATTACATTGGGTTTAATGATTTGGTAAATAAGAGCATGCGTATCTGGGCTTACCCCGCTCCAGGGCGACTCCATGTCCCCGTTGCTCTCCTGTCCGCTGAGNGCTTCTGCCGCGTCACGAACCGCTTCTCGCACACGTCGCATCTGGAAACAAGCGCACGTTTGTTACAGTAATTATAACGAAATATACTGAAATAACAACTGATTTAAACGTAACTGTATTTTTTTTCAAGATATTTGCTTATACCTTGACCAACAGAGCTATATCGCGCCTTAGGAAGGCGTGGCGAGGAGCTAAAGTGCCTTAGCGCATACTAGCAGCCAGCGACTACTGCTGGCCACCTAGTGCACACATGCATATGTCACGGAATAATTATATGGTCGCGTTGACCTGGCCGCGTAATGCGCTAAGGCACAGAGAGCGTTCACGGCGGACTGACAAATAACAACATCCAGCGCGGTACAGCTGTATTGGCGAAACTACAGTTGTTATAGTTATCATAACCAAGAGAAAACTATATGGATAAGGGGATTTTTTATTTTTATTAAATAAATATAAAAAGCTCACCAACCACACTTACTTATAATTCTTAATTCCTAAATGTGTCTTTATATGTAACGCCAGGTTTGCTCTCCTGAAGAAGCACTTCCCACACGTGAGACACTCGAGGGGGTGTATCTTGAGATGCGCGTGGAAGGCCGCGTCCGTCACTTGGTCCTCCTTACACGTGGGGCACACGTAGTCCTTGCGCCTGCGCTTCACTTCTTGCTTGATCAGTCTATCCACTTCGATCTTAGGCTTGGCCTCCTCGACCTGAATGCTCTCGTACACTTGCAGGATTGTCGATGATATCGAGTCCTTTGAGTCCATTGTTGGTAGAAGGTTATCTGAAATTGAGGGTGTCAGTGTGTTAAAATTGTGAATAAAAGAAATGGAAAATATTTTTGGGAAACTGCTGTTTTCAGTTAGGGACAATCTGAACCAAATTTTTGGACATCTATTCTAATAAAGTTATGTCAAGAATGACCCGAACCGGTCATTAATTACTGGCCAGCACACAGAACACATGAAAAAATCTATTGCAAAGGGCATCGACAAGCCATAGTTAGTGCTCTAAAAAAATAATGATAGTGCTTTTTGACCGACCTCTACCCCAACCAAGGTTACAGTTACAGGATAACTTACTGGTATCTGGCTTCTCCTCCTTCTTGATGGTCCTGGCGGTGACGAGGCGCGAGTAGGAGGTGTTGGTGGGCGGGTGCGCGCGGGCGCGGTGCGCGCGCAGCTCGCGCAGGCTGGCGCACGCGGCGCCGCACGTGCCGCACGACCGCGCCCGCCCGAACACGCCCGCCAGCGGCAGCGCTAGCTCCTCCGAACTGGAACCGGGACACAGATTCTTATAAATCATCTGATTATAATTGTCCCATCATGGGTGGGCTTCCAATCTAACCGAATGCGACCGCCTATCTGACCTCTAAAAAAGAGCTCGTGCCTAAGTCAAAGCCATCGAACAATCCGCGCGGATTGTTCGATCATAAAATTAAGCAACACTCGGCGCAGTCGGTCCGTGGATAGGTAACCATCTTATCATGACGATTTCATCTGTATTTGGTGAATAGCACGATAAACCTGATGGGTCCCTGCTATCATTCCTCCTCAACCCAATCACCCGGACAACTTGATATTAGATAGACTTTATGGCGACTGCCAAAGATATTACAAACGAGGGCAGAGACCCACAATAAAAGGTTCCTTTCAAAACAAAGAGGAACTCAGCATGTAATCTAAGCCATTGATCAGATGAATAGTGCGGCTGTTACTTAGCCAGCCACTGAAGCTTTTTAGTAATAAACGAACTGTTTATCCTTTATTGAAGTCGGTTAATCTTGTGAGCAAGAAACTTGACCACGAACGACAAGTAAATAAACGATGGATAGGCAGTGTGAAAGACAAAATGGCTAATATGGATTATACTTGTAAGATGACGTAATAAAGTAGAATTATAGCCAAAGACAAGCTGAGCCGACCTCAAATTGGGATAAGGGCGGGAGAACAATTATATTTTTCAATACCCTGTAAGGTCACCTTTCCTTTATGATGCAATACTTGCCTATAAAGTATTTCGTAATGAAACATGTTATTCGTCGTACCTACTACGTTAATCGGCCGACGATTTTACCTTGTCTATATTTTGCAAGATGTGATAATGCTTTAAAAAATTATTAGTTTGCCTTAGCAATCCATCCGAAAATATTTTTAAGGATTCAAACTTGCAACGGGTAAAAACCACTGATTGAATTAATTTATTCATTCACTGACTGGTCGGAGAGACGCAAGCAATTTTGCACAAACATTCCTTATACAACTTAATAAGAAAATTGCTAAGGAAGCAGGTAAACAGGTAATCGGTACAATAGTTGAACAAGGTACATTACTAACATGGGTTCCCTCTTCTCGTTCGTGTCTGCCTCCGAGCCGTCCGACACCCAGCTCTCCCGGGCTATCAGGTCGTAGGGCTCCGTCGCCGTCACCTCTGAGTACATCTGGAGACACCGAACATTCGTCACATATCGCTGCTTCACTTCGTCAAGCAGTCATATTGAAACATCGATAAAATTTGAATAAAACTAAATGTGTATGATGTTAACAAAATATGATGCCGTAACAAATATAACCAAGTGTATTTTTTGTTAGCGAATTTGAGGGTTGCACAAACGATTTAATGACCACCTTATTCCCAACTTCGGGAGTCACTTGGAACTTTTTGCGGTAATGGTGTCAGTAAATTTTCGAATGTGCATTTACCCAACTTAACTAAGAATGTTTGTAACTTTAACATAATATATAAAAAGTTTTGTAAAAAGACCAACTTACAGAAATTCAATCATTCATTCATACCATGTATGCATGAAAGAAAATGATTTGATGTTGGTATTGTTGGTTTATAACATAAATTAAAATCAATGAAATATTAAAATAATAAAGTTAAACTATTCATGGTGATGTAACATTTGATTAAACAATAACAAACGATATTACATTGGGTTTAATGATTTGGTAAATAAGAGCATGCGTATCTGGGCTTACCCCGCTCCAGGGCGACTCCATGTCCCCGTTGCTCTCCTGTCCGCTGAGCTCGCCGCGCGGCGGCATGCACTCGTCGGCGCAGATGTTCATGGGCGCGTCGGCCTCGCTGCGGCCCTCGCTCAGCACGTCCGCCTTGCTGTCCCGCTCGCACCCGTCCGCCTCCCCATCTACCTGCGCTTCTCTAGCACCTAGCTCAGAATAATCTATGCCATTACTCTCAGCTATTTTGTAACTCTCGTGTATAAAGTTAGGCAGTACGAACTCGCTGTCTTTCTGTGAAGGCTCACCCCAGAGGTACATACCGTCCTTGCTTCCTTCCTTGAAACCTTCGGCGTCGCGATCGGCGTCGAACCCTTCCACGCGGTCGGCAGTAAAGTAGTCCGCGTAAATATTGTCCCCGAAGTAATTCTCATTCATCATGCTGACGAACTGCTTGTTTTTAGAGGCCCCTTCAAGGTCCAATAACTCCCTGTCATTAGACTCTTCGTTAAAATCCTCGTTGGACAAATTGCTATAGCTAATAACGTTAATGGGCCGCAATGTTTCCAGCGGTGTTAGCATGCGGTCTGTGGTAACTGGCTCGTTGCTGAACCCTCCTTCGTTACTTGTATTTATTTCCTCCTTCACTTGTATCATATCAATGCCGGCCGCAAACTCCGGCTGAGTTAAGCTGGTTGCAGCTACTGGTTCTACGCCCATGCATGGTTCTTCTATATTATCATCAAAGTCATTATTATCATCATTGTCCTTGATCTCTTCCACAGATATAGTCTGCAAAAGGTTAGTCTTTTCCTTGCTTTCAGCTTTATCAGTTTGGTGCAATTTATTCATGGTAAAATTTTCTGGTGATCTGCAAGATGACGATGTTGGGACACTATCTCTTTGTTCTGCCTTCTTTGTAATGTTCACAGGAAAGGGCTTGGCATTCTTAATTTTCAAAATCTTCTTGTGCTTCTTCACAAAAATATTGTTCAGTCTTAGTGTGTTGTGCCTGTATGGTTTTTGTGAGAGCTGGTTCTTCTTTTCTGGAAGTCCTATGTTACTAAGGCTAACTTGATTACTCTCAGGTTTGGGAGACATTGAGGTACGATCAGTTGAATTGTCGCCATTTTCTGACAACTCACTACAAGGTGATATGGAAGGTTTCTCATTACATAGTAAATCTGGGACAGGACAGCTGTCGGAAAAGTCTGTATCTAATTTGTTGTCTACAGAACTTTTGCTTGGGTTGCCAATATTCTTTATCACAGAGAATGTATGTGAGACCATGCTGTCACCACTGGACATAGATGAAGGCTGCGTGTCATCTGATGATAATTGGTTGTTATCATCTAAATCAGGCAAGATCTTATCTGGGGTATCTACTCGCTCTACAGGGTACTCAACCTCAGTGCTGCCCGTCAGATCCATGACCGTGTTCACCATATTCTTATGGTGTTGCACTGGAACTTCAACCTTAATGTTACTTAAAATTTTCAAACCTTTAGTTCCTCCTGACATATCAAATTTTGGATCTAACATCTCTACAGGTGCTTCAGTGTTATCAACTGAACTGCTCTGTACTGGCTGTGATATGGAGGAACTTGGAGCCTCACAAATATTTTCATGACCAGGAGCAATAAGCGGACCAACTTCAATAATAAGTGTTTTAGGATCACTCATATTTGCTACAGATTTGTCAATGTGTACACTAGGCATTAGACTCCCAGACTCATTATACATGGAAGTAGGACATCCTTTGTTCATCATTTGCTGAGGTGTTGTGTACATGCATGAGGTGTTACCAAACTGGTCTACAACCATCACATTCTGGTACATGGAGCTGGCTTGGGCTAAGTTAGTGACATTCTCATGGCCACCAAGAACTGTTGGCATGGTAGTTATAAAGGGCTTACCATCTATATTGTGCACCATTTCTCTGTAAATAATTTGGGAGTTTTGGGTAACAACAGTAGTTCCTGGAGTAAATGCACCAGAAGTCATTTGGTTCAGTTGATTGCTAGCTAAAGGAGGTGAAGCTGTTTTGGTATCAATGTGCATCTGTGGGGAGGGAACACTGCCAGTCATAATCATATTATTTTGCACATTCTTCTGCACAAATGTGGGAGCTGATGGTACCATAACATGCATGGGTTTGACCCCTGGAGCTATATATTGCACACCGCCCATGTTGGTCTTAAGAAGTATGTTATTTGGTTTAGGTAGAACTTTGACAAGGTCATTTGCTTTCCTAGGTATTGCTGGTAACAACTTCACACCTGGTGCGGCCATTGTTGGTACATTGTAAGAAAACAAATTGTTGCTGTTGTCCATTGCATTATACTCAGCACTGCGGGAAAATTTTATCTCTCTGTCCTCCTGCTGCTCTGGGTAGTAAACAAACTGTGGATCAAAGTCTGGTACAGCAGGAGACTGGAAGGTCTGCTGGAGTTTATCAGCTTTTAAAAGAAATGGGTTGTTCACATGTTGACCTACACCTGCAGCGGCAAGGCCATGGTTCTCAAAGTTTACATCAAGCATTCTAATATCAGGTGTGCCATTTCTAGATGTGTTAGATGGAGCAGTACTCTTAGGGGTTCTGCTAGGTGTTCTCCGCCAATAGCGGTCATGTTCTGTACTCCGTGATCCCGGCCACTTGACGCTGTCATCATTAGCAGGTGTCCGTGACCTGCTCCTGTATGACCGCTCCGAATGTACTGGCGTAGAAGTTCTGCTTGTAAAACTAGAATTCTTGTTTGATGCTATACTGCACAAGGCTTTAATAACCTGGTCTTTGGGGTGAGTGTCAAGGTGGGACTCGAGAGTAATCCCATTGTGGAGGAACAGCGTGCACACGGGACACTGCACGAGCTGGTCCATGTTGACGTCACTCAGGTCCTCACGGCGACAAAAGCAGCAGCAGGGCGGCCTGGCAGCGCGACCGTATCGTGTATGTCGTCACAGCACGCGCACTCAGTCCGCACAGGCAGGTCGCACAATGTCCGTGACGCGCATATCTACTATTCACACGTAAGGCTCTCGCACGACCCACAACAATACATTACTTCGTTGCACGTCCTCTTCTTATCGATCTGTCAGACAAAATACTCTGTATACATATACGATACTAAATCCACAACATCACATTCTACAAACTTGTTCAACGTGCAAACAGAGGACAAAAGAAAACAAAACCCCGAGATAAAGGCCATTGAGACATAAAAAAGTCGAGCATTATGTACAATGAAGACTGAACTGGATAACGATTTTATGCCAGAAACACATGAACGAGACTCACCTATTGTATTTTTTGTCATGTATAGTCCATGACATCAATTACTTATTAAAGATCCAATAACTATTTACGACTAAGCTAAATCTAAAAATATTTCCAAATAGTCAGACATATTGCAGACGTCTTGTTCACGTTCACACACAAACTTTTATATTCCAATACACGAACCCGAATATCGATATGTGCTCGTGGCGATGTGCTATAATTGAATTTCTATAGGTTTTTCGCCAACTGAGAAAATAACGCTCATCATTTATGCGTGAAACGGAATTTATTCATAGTCAATCCATAGAGAAATCTAAAACTGGATTTATCATTTATTTACAGTTCGACGGGGATCATGAATTAATTTTATTAAAAAGAAAACGGAATGATTTATTCAATTTATTGATAGTTTTCTTATGTGTACTATAATTTAACAAAAGAAGCATAAGCGTATCAAGAGTTTCTTAGGATCACTTAGTATAAAATCATAGATTTTACTATCTGTGCAAAAATATTGTTTTTGATTGCCTGTCAAAAAACGTCAATCGCATGTCATATATTACTATACTCTTTGCGCATGTCATTTCATCTTAATCCTGCCGATTTTTTATTGAATTGTTGTAAAGAAAAATCTTTGAAATTCACGTTCGAAGTGTGTTATAAACGAATACTAACATAATCATATGTGTTAAAGATTCATACAAAAATGTCTTACAATTTCGAAGAGTTGACTTATAATGGTATGTATTTTAGAAATTATTTTCAGATTTCAGATAATTACACGTTCCTTCGAGTTTTACATTCTATATGCCTTTCCTTTTGTCGATTGTTCTGTTTACATAAAAATAGAACCATTATAATTTTCATGAATTCATTAAACAACGTAAATTTTATATGTCGGAGTAACTTATGATTAAAGAAGTTTTATAGAAACTAGCGGCCACCTCAGGCTTTACACGGATATATTTTACTGTACAATGCATCATATTAATCTACTTCAAAATCTGGAGAATCACTCTCGCTCAAAGCACTCTAGAATTCTCATTTTTGATAATAAACTTCAAATTCCTATATCTTTTGCATAGCCTGTACCGAAATGGTTATAATTTCAGAAGCTAAAGACTTGCTCCGTCAGTGGAGGGAGAACAATGAGAGGCGGAGTGAGGATGTGATGGAGCTGTGGACTACAGTCTTCAGCGATGACCTCACCAAACTTGGGAATGAAAGTGGGTATCCTTTAAAATTTCAATAATTAAATTAAGCTTAACTTGTGGTGAGGCTGTCACCAGCCTCGGACACCACGGCCTGTCGTGCAGCCGTAGCGCGGGCCGT
>NWSH02000601.1:815928-835084 GCA_002382865.2 Heliothis virescens
TTACATACGTTTAACAAATAGAACGACTTGGCCATCGCATGAAAACACAATGAATATTACAATCATATTAGATTCTTTAGTCTGCCGCGCCTCACGCGATTGGAATTCTCGAAACCAATTCATTAATTGGTACTCTTGTTCGCCATTGAAGTTTCAGGAGCATTAACTTCTTTAAGATACTCACCTCAATCATCATATTCGGAAGGACTCTGGTGAGGAATTACGTTGCTGGCCCGTCGTGCTGTGTAACCAAATCATGCGATGGCCAAGTCGATCTATTTGTTAAACGTATGTAATAACTTAAGACAGAAGGTCNCTCACGCGATTGGAATTCTCGAAACCAATTCATTAATTGGTACTCTTGTTCGCCATTGAAGTTTCAGGAGCATTAACTTCTTTAAGATACTCACCTCAATCATCATATTCGGAAGGACTCTGGTGAGGAATTAGGTTGCTGGCCCGTCGTGCTGTGTAACCAAATCATGCGATGGCCAAGTCGATCTATTTGTTAAACGTATGTAATAACTTGAGACAGAAGGTCCTTTAAGTAGAGACTAAATAGATTAACTGACTTGGTATTACATGGATCTCACAACTTTTTACGGTAGAAAGACTGAGCTGCGAGACTTGGGTTTTTTACAGGATGTTTTTAATGGCATGATATATTTCTAGTTGTTAGATAGGAAACCGCGCGCTGACAGCCCGCCGTTGGCTTTTTTGTTTTGACGTTATGAAATACATTATACGTCATACGATTTAATGTTCAAATTTAAATGACACGTTATTGGCCGGGTTGGAGCGGTGCTGGTACAATGTGCCATGAGCCTAAACCAGTGAGCCGATTTTGATGAAATTTGGTACAGAGATAGAATAGACCCCGAGGAACANGATATATTTCTAGTTGTTAGATAGGAAACCGCGCGCTGACAGCCCGCCGTTGGCTTTTTTGTTTTGACGTTATGAAATACATTATACGTCATACGATTTAATGTTCAAATTTAAATGACACGTTATTGGCCGGGTTGGAGCGGTGCTGGTACAATGTGCCATGAGCCTAAACCAGTGAGCCGATTTTGATGAAATTTGGTACAGAGATAGAATAGACTCAGAGGAACAACATAGGCTACTTTTTATCCAGGTACGGAAAATAGTTCCCTCGGGAAGCAGGTGAAGCCGCTGGCAGAAGCTAGTTTAGAATATAGCAGATTTGTCTGTCACTTTCAGAGCATCTGGTGCTGGAGCAAGTAATATATGCAGCACTAGACTGCCATGCCTATGGAGTGGCCACCATGTGCATCTACATGCTGTCCAACGAGTTCCCAGGGAGCATGCGGGTCATGAGATACAAGGCTGCTTTGCTGGAAGCTGAGGAGAAGTAAATAATCTTGTATTTTGACCCTAAAGTTTGTAAATGTAACGAGTCATGCTTTAGACTGAGCTAAGTGACCAATATTCAATTTGCAAGCATTCTCGTATTTGTTACATTCTGTCAAAGTTTGAAACCTTATGTTTTGCCAAGATAATTTCCTCTTTAACACTGGAACCACACTCATGGAGTGTCTTTATCATGACACGTCCAGTGATAATATTACAGATAATCCTACTAATATTATAAATGCAAAAGTTTGTGAGAATAGATGTATTGTATTGTATGTATGTTTGTTACTCTTTCACGCAAAAACTAGTGGACGGATGTTAATGAAAATAGGCAGTGATATAGCTTAGCATATCATCATACCATCATACCATCAGAATAACAGTAGTTTCCTGGTAGTAGGAAGCTAGTTATCATATAATTACATATTTCAGATATGAAGAAGCTCTAGAAGTATTGGACAGTATAATCAAAGCAGATGAGACTAACGCGGCCGCCAGAAAACGCCGCGTCGCCATATTGAAGGCGCAAGGCCTGGTCACCGAAGCCATTAAGGAGCTTGTAGATTATCTGAAGAAGTAAGGTTTTCCTCTTAATCTTGTCATGCAGTAAATCTGCCAACATTCAATTCTGACTTCCTACCCAACTATCAAATAAATGTTATACTGGATATGTTTATTTGCTACACTTCCACAGCAAAAGGGCAAAGTACAATTTGATGAAATCCAGTATATAGAATAAATGGTTATTACTTTTATTTTACTATCAACAGTAATAGTCCAGTTACCTATGATCATGGTGCCTAATGAAGTGAATCCTACAAAGTACTTTCCCTAGTTAATAATCTTGAGAATCTATTTATGTTCAAAGACTAAACTATTTTCTGACTGTCCATCAACAGATTTATGTCAGACGTGGAAGCATGGCAGGAGCTGTGCTCATTATACTTACAAGTGCAGGAGTACTCCCGAGCCGCGTTCTGTGCTGAGGAGCTCATACTGCATCAGCCACATAACCACCTGATGCACCAGCGTCTCGCTGATATCCGGTATACTATGGTATGTGTTGAATAAATAATTTTTGCAATATGGTTTCAGTCTCACAATAAAACTATGTTCTGGTTCTCCTTCAGTTTATTATGAAAATATAGTGACTAATGTTATAGAGGGAGGGAGTTTGTAATGCTTTCACACACAACTGCCTATTGTGTTGTAATTTGGCAGGTAGAGAGTTTTGGACCCAGAGAAAAGGGCTATATGGGCTACTTTTTATTGAGGACTGAAGTAACCTTGGGTCGCAGCTGAAACTACAGGAAAACAGCTAGTTCAGTTTGTTACAGATGGTGATCTTGTTTGTTTTAGGGAGGTGTTGAGAACATGGAGCTTGCCAAAACTTACTATTGCCAAGCATTAAAACTGAATCCAGAGAATATGAGGGCCATGCTTGGGCTGTTCTTGGTATGTACTTTAATTTCACATTTATCAACTTTAATTGATATTAGATCAATTACCATCCCATGTTAAATTCGAGGCTACCCTGTCCTACTTTGGAAGCACTCTTGTTGTAGTGGGTAACAATATGAAACATTTTGCTCACATTCAATAGCAGAATTTTCTTCAAAATCTCTACAATCTGTTGATTACGTATGTGTCATACAAGTACGCGGATTCTCCATTATGTCGTTTTTTCTCAGACAACGAACAACCTACTGAACCACTACAAGTCTGCGGGCAACAGCAGCAAGCGCAAGGAGGTGTGGAAGCTGTGCCAGTGGGCGCAGTCCAGCGCGGCGCGGCGCCAGCGGGCCGCGCGCGCGCCGCCCACCCCCGACCTCACGCCCATGATACTCGCACTCGCCATCACTGACTAGGTCTTATACACTACTGATACTGATGTTTTAACATGGTCCACCAAATTTTAAAACATGGGTTAAAAGTAAGGGTTTAATACTAGGTTTAGACCTTCCAACTTTATTCGTGACGATAGTTTTACCTAGTACTAAAGCTGGTACTGTCTTAGGACCACGTTTTATAATAAGGTGGGGTTTATAAAAAATATACAAACTAATTGGGAACCTCTTTTTTGGGAAGTCGGTTAAAAATAATCTACAGGCCTTTTAAAGGGGTCTAAATTTTACTGTAAAAAAGTGACGCTACTGGTATCTCTTTCGTGGAATATTAGGTCAATTTACAGTCTTGCATAAAACCTTATAATGTTGGATTAAACAGTTCTCGTGAAATAACGTGAAACATTGTGAATGATTAACTTCAAGGAGGCAGACTTGGTCTTTCAGCAATCTTCTTATAATATTTATATGAATGTGTCAATATGATACACATAGATGTAATTCATTCCATAGTTATTATTGGAATGTCAGTTTTCTTAATCTATGTAGAAAATGTACCAAGTAAATTACTATTCTAAATATTTATGTATTAATTAATATGTGTAATATTAAAATTCTATATACTTTAGATTTTAAGGGTATGTTAACTCATAAGAGTGTGCATTTAATGGTGTATGGATTGTTTGATTTTTAAAGTTAGTGCAATTTTAGTGAATTATTTTAAAATAAATTATCTTATGTTACCACCAATCTACTTTTCATTAAAATCCCAATTATTTTTGAGGTCGAAAAGTATTTACCTCTATGGGTCGAAATGAATTAAACAGCACGTTTTTCTTAAACCTTTAATAGAACTCTGATTTCATTAAGTAACGTGTTATGTGACGTCATCTCTCATGGCGGCCATCTTGCTGGCGAGGTAGGCGGCTACTTCTCCCGCGCGTTTCTCCTTTCTCTCCCGTCTCGTCATCTCACCCATTGTGAAGTATTTTTCCCTGGGTACAGAAGATTCTTTTTGTTAATCTTGAAATTTGGTATTGTCTCTATTGAACTAAAATGAACGACGTTACTAAAATTCATACAATACATTCCCTATTTTTTCTATATTGCTAAACTCAATCAAATTCTAATTGACCAATAAGCCAGCGACTGTCAGAACTAAACACAATAAAATACAACGAGATCGACTGATGGTTGTTTAAAAAATTAAAAAAAAACTCATTCACACTCGGGCTACAAACATGATTTCTATTGCATATTTTCTCCCAGCTTCTAAGTGGTTATAATCTTTCTCGAAATATAGGCTAATAGGCTATCAAATTCAAGCAGTTGATTTGCATCCTGGTCAAATTCAAAGACATAGTTATGCTAATGATTCTCGACCCAAGTCAACGATAAAATCAGTCTTTTTTATTTTTTTTTATTACTGAAATCCGTCAGTGTATACTAGCTGTATTTGAATATGTTAGGAGCATAACTACGTCCTTGAATTTGACCAGGATGCAAATCAACATCTCGTATAGTTTCAAACAGCTTTTCGGAGTGAGAAGTCTTACCTAAAGTTATGCACGCCAGCATTAGGGTCTAGCGGCATATTGGGCGCGTCGTCTTGCACCTTCTCATACGTAAGCAGCCGCCGCGCCGCCAGCTTCGACAGCACCTGTTCCGAGTTACCCACCAGTTTCAGACACGGGTGAGATGGTAGCTGGGATTCTTGGTATTCCTCCCTGGTAAGTAAAGTTATTATAGGCTGTTTTTTTATAGGGAGAACATTGAGGTTGTAAATAAAAGGTGTGTCTTCTTAGCTACACATTCTATTATAATCTAGGAAACGTACATCAGCTGTTTTTTATTTTCTAATGATACACCACCTTATTATAAAACGTGGTCCTAAGAAAGTACCGGCTTTTATCAGCCATCGTCTCGAAAAAAGTGAAACCTGGTACCAAACCCGATACTTTTTAAACACGTTTTATAGTAACATGGACAAGGGGCATAGTTTGAAAATATTGCTTATTTTTTTACTTGCTTAGGTGCAAACAAAAATTAATTCAACATATTATTTAAATACAGTCCAATCTTACCTAACTAAAGGATACCAGCAGACTAACCGCCGTCCCATCTCGAGATGGTTAGCGGCAAAGTTGAGCAGATCACTGTAGATATGCGACAAGCCGTACTCCACTTTAGAAGGCACGTGGTTAGCTAGCTGCTCTTCTGATATCGTGTAGTTCTCCCGCTCTATGCCGATCTTCTCTGTAGGCTCCCGTACACCGTATGGTGCTGAAAAAAATAATAGTTGCGTAAAGTATTGACCCTAATATCTTGTTTTGTACTGGACCCTAAAACCAGCCAGTTAAGGAAACCCGAATATTTAAACGTTGTTTTATTTTGAGGACTTTCTCCTAGCATAAGTCCAACAAGATTCGGCTATTAAACAAGAGGAACTCAGTAAAACAAACCAACTACTTATGCCAGTTTTTACGGTCAGTAAAAATAATCCATAAGGCCTCAATATGCGACGGGGCGCTTTTGCGCGGTTTTATGCGCCCGTGCCCGCTTAAAGCAGTTTAAGGCCTAAGAATGAATTAGCCTACAGTTGTCAAAGTTCGCCTTAAATTCAAATATGTACACCGAACAGAGTAATACTTACGATCAGTAATGATAGCATCAAACTTCAAGTCTGATCGCCAATTGTGCAGAGAGAAGTCGCTCACGACGACATCTAGATACCTGGACTCTGTTCCGTACTGCCTCATGTTCCCTCGTATGCTCTCCTCTTTTGTCCGTATCTAGAATATTAAAGTTAATTTGATAAGGCTTTCTCACTAGTCACAATAGGGAATAATGATCTCTTTACTTGATTTCTTGCGACCATATCTAGCAGCGTGATATTTTTTATGTTAGGTGCAATATTTGCTGACAAGGACAGATGAATGATTTACTAACTGCGGAATTCAATAACCTATCTATCTCTGGATTTGCTTACTAAAGATAGGTTTTTGACATTACTTGTATGGGGCTTATGTCAAAATTCTATCTCTAGTAAGCAAATCCAGAGATAGATAGAATATTGGGAATGGCCGTTAGGGTGATTTACGCAACAACATACCAAACACATACTACCTTTCCACACTCAAATATAGTCAAAAAATTATGTGAAATAGCATAGAAATCGACATGTATAATGTGTCTATAGTATATGTCGGAAGCTACCATAATGGTCAGTTTCAGAGGTCACAGATAATACCATAGAAATGTTTTTAATGTTCAGTACTTTTCTACAGCATTGTTTGTCAGATAGCTATCTAGAACTTTATACGGAACCTGTGAAAAGGGACCTAAGGCTTGTAAAATGTGTCTAGTCTAGTATGTTGCAAGTTGCCCTAACTATACTAATGAATATAATGTATTGAATAAGCACCTTAACCTTCGCAATACATACTTTGTTACCTTTTGACCGACGCGAGTGGGCCGCGTCCGAGCGTGCAGCATCAGGTAATCTATGTCAGAGCCCCACACATATGCTGTAAAATTAAAAAGAATTTATATACTTTTCTTCTCAATATACCTCTATATGAAGGAGGTGAATAGGAATCATCCAAAAGATGAAATTTTTCCAAGGCATATGTAATTCCATGTAACTAACCAAAACAACTTCATGTGTATAATTTAGCAAGACATACATTAGAAATATACTCTGTAATACAAATTGATCAGCTTCTATTTTCATCACTGAACATTGCGCAAGTGGCTGCTCAGAAACCAATTCTATATCGGTGGGGGAGGGGAATGAAAATTTGCACGGACTTGAGCTCGGAATTTAGTTACGGAACAACATCGAGATTTAGGAGAACTATACTGTAAATATCTATAAGAAGTATTATATCTTCACCTCCAAAATGAGCAGCAGCCACAAGCAAGGAGCCAGACCCGACAAAGGGGTCGAGCACCACATCGCCGACCTTCACCTGTGCCTGGTTGGCCATGATGATGGCTAATTGTGCATCCATGCTTGTATTGCCGATAAACTGCCGCTTTTTGAGTGAATGCACTTGTATCAGGTCACGCTGGCCATCTGCTATCTAAAAAATAAAAGTGTTAGCACATTCCTAAAGATAATATTTGTGAAGTCTGCAGAACCATCTAGATCAAATTTTTAGTCTGATTTAATTCCACCTGAGAATTGCAAGATGATCATATGATCCCATATTAAAGTTAGAGGTCAGTTGACATTATTTTCTATGATTCCTTGGTGCCTAATTGAGAAATTACCAGTGATATTACAGTTATAAATCAATCTGTTTTTAAGATAATACCACATACCCATTTTCCAAAAAATACATCATAAGGCTTTTCAGGTACATCATTAGGGTCTACACCATAGAACTCCAGGTAGGCTAGGGTCACATCGGGATTCTTGAGCTTCACAGGTCCAACCAGAGGTAAGTAACTAAATGTCTGAAAAAAGTAAGTTAACAATTATTTTCTACACAATAGCTTACCCTGCAACTTGCAGTACTTTGTCTGTTTTTTTTTTTAAATATATTGTATTGTAATGACTATTATTTTATTAAAAGGCTTTAATTTCAAGCATAAATAAGACACCTGCAATACTGGTTCAGCAGACATGCTGCTGTAAAAAAAAAAATAAGTGGTAAGCAAATGTGTATAAAGTATACCTACCTCAATTTTTTCAACCTTTTCTTTCATAGTGAAATGTTTGCAGAATGTTTCTACTTCTACTTTAAACGACTTTTTTTGAGTACAACTTGATTCTATCAACTCTTTAGGACACACACAGGTATCACTAATTCCATTCTTATTCTCCCCTACAATCCAACGCCCTGTCGAATTTTTCAAGCAATTCTTCAAGTTAACATGTAACTGTGCTTCAGTTCTCGCTCTGGACCACAACTCTATACAGTTTTTCATCAATACAGACCGAGACGCTATTTTCCGAACACAATCTTCAGAAGGCAACTCAACTATCCAGTACGGCTTCTGAATGCACGGTTTCTCAACAAACTTCACCGGTATATTGAGCAGAGATATAATACTTTGCATTTCCTGAAGAAAAAAATATTTATATAACTCAAGTTTAAAGTTTTAAACGATCTAAACATAATTGTTTACGAAACTTACTGCATGACGAAAATCAACGTGTTCTTGTGCGAACCACATCAGGTACCTTCGCCACATTTTGNGGTGATTTACGCAACAACATACCAAACACATACTACCTTTCCACACTCAAATATAGTCAAAAAATTATGTGAAATAGCATAGAAATCGACATGTATAATGTGTCTATAGTATATGTCGGAAGCTACCATAATGGTCAGTTTCAGAGGTCACAGATAATACCATAGAAATGTTTTTAATGTTCAGTACTTTTCTACAGCATTGTTTGTCAGATAGCTATCTAGAACTTTATACGGAACCTGTGAAAAGGGACCTAAGGCTTGTAAAATGTGTCTAGTCTAGTATGTTGCAAGTTGCCCTAACTATACTAATGAATATAATGTATTGAATAAGCACCTTAACCTTCGCAATACATACTTTGTTACCTTTTGACCGACGCGAGTGGGCCGCGTCCGAGCGTGCAGCATCAGGTAATCTATGTCAGAGCCCCACACATATGCTGTAAAATTAAAAAGAATTTATATACTTTTCTTCTCAATATACCTCTATATGAAGGAGGTGAATAGGAATCATCCAAAAGATGAAATTTTTCCAAGGCATATGTAATTCCATGTAACTAACCAAAACAACTTCATGTGTATAATTTAGCAAGACATACATTAGAAATATACTCTGTAATACAAATTGATCAGCTTCTATTTTCATCACTGAACATTGCGCAAGTGGCTGCTCAGAAACCAATTCTATATCGGTGGGGGAGGGGAATGAAAATTTGCACGGACTTGAGCTCGGAATTTAGTTACGGAACAACATCGAGATTTAGGAGAACTATACTGTAAATATCTATAAGAAGTATTATATCTTCACCTCCAAAATGAGCAGCAGCCACAAGCAAGGAGCCAGACCCGACAAAGGGGTCGAGCACCACATCGCCGACCTTCACCTGTGCCTGGTTGGCCATGATGATGGCTAATTGTGCATCCATGCTTGTATTGCCGATAAACTGCCGCTTTTTGAGTGAATGCACTTGTATCAGGTCACGCTGGCCATCTGCTATCTAAAAAATAAAAGTGTTAGCACATTCCTAAAGATAATATTTGTGAAGTCTGCAGAACCATCTAGATCAAATTTTTAGTCTGATTTAATTCCACCTGAGAATTGCAAGATGATCATATGATCCCATATTAAAGTTAGAGGTCAGTTGACATTATTTTCTATGATTCCTTGGTGCCTAATTGAGAAATTACCAGTGATATTACAGTTATAAATCAATCTGTTTTTAAGATAATACCACATACCCATTTTCCAAAAAATACATCATAAGGCTTTTCAGGTACATCATTAGGGTCTACACCATAGAACTCCAGGTAGGCTAGGGTCACATCGGGATTCTTGAGCTTCACAGGTCCAACCAGAGGTAAGTAACTAAATGTCTGAAAAAAGTAAGTTAACAATTATTTTCTACACAATAGCTTACCCTGCAACTTGCAGTACTTTGTCTGTTTTTTTTTTTAAATATATTGTATTGTAATGACTATTATTTTATTAAAAGGCTTTAATTTCAAGCATAAATAAGACACCTGCAATACTGGTTCAGCAGACATGCTGCTGTAAAAAAAAAAATAAGTGGTAAGCAAATGTGTATAAAGTATACCTACCTCAATTTTTTCAACCTTTTCTTTCATAGTGAAATGTTTGCAGAATGTTTCTACTTCTACTTTAAACGACTTTTTTTGAGTACAACTTGATTCTATCAACTCTTTAGGACACACACAGGTATCACTAATTCCATTCTTATTCTCCCCTACAATCCAACGCCCTGTCGAATTTTTCAAGCAATTCTTCAAGTTAACATGTAACTGTGCTTCAGTTCTCGCTCTGGACCACAACTCTATACAGTTTTTCATCAATACAGACCGAGACGCTATTTTCCGAACACAATCTTCAGAAGGCAACTCAACTATCCAGTACGGCTTCTGAATGCACGGTTTCTCAACAAACTTCACCGGTATATTGAGCAGAGATATAATACTTTGCATTTCCTGAAGAAAAAAATATTTATATAACTCAAGTTTAAAGTTTTAAACGATCTAAACATAATTGTTTACGAAACTTACTGCATGACGAAAATCAACGTGTTCTTGTGCGAACCACATCAGGTACCTTCGCCACATTTTGTCCTCGTTTTGCATAGTGTGTTATTTTGTGTATTAATCAATTTTACATTTCTTTTCATTCGGTTTTGTTTGCAATAACTTTATCACAACATAACCTCATCAGCCATATTGACACGACCACAAGCATGACCACGACGTGACATTGACAGGTTGTGATAATGTCAAAAATGCTGGACAAGGGAATGGGCCATAGTGGAACTCAGTGGAAGGGCCAATGGCCACTAGGCTTTTTCACCTCACGCACTGTGGGCCAGACCAGCAGGCTAGATCACAGAGTACAGACGACAGCACATCAAGTTACCACAATCTGTCAAATTTCTACAATAGATTTTCAACCTTANAAAGAATTTATATACTTTTCTTCTCAATATACCTCTATATGAAGGAGGTGAATAGGAATCATCCAAAAGATGAAATTTTTCCAAGGCATATGTAATTCCATGTAACTAACCAAAACAACTTCATGTGTATAATTTAGCAAGACATACATTAGAAATATACTCTGTAATACAAATTGATCAGCTTCTATTTTCATCACTGAACATTGCGCAAGTGGCTGCTCAGAAACCAATTCTATATCGGTGGGGGAGGGGAATGAAAATTTGCACGGACTTGAGCTCGGAATTTAGTTACGGAACAACATCGAGATTTAGGAGAACTATACTGTAAATATCTATAAGAAGTATTATATCTTCACCTCCAAAATGAGCAGCAGCCACAAGCAAGGAGCCAGACCCGACAAAGGGGTCGAGCACCACATCGCCGACCTTCACCTGTGCCTGGTTGGCCATGATGATGGCTAATTGTGCATCCATGCTTGTATTGCCGATAAACTGCCGCTTTTTGAGTGAATGCACTTGTATCAGGTCACGCTGGCCATCTGCTATCTAAAAAATAAAAGTGTTAGCACATTCCTAAAGATAATATTTGTGAAGTCTGCAGAACCATCTAGATCAAATTTTTAGTCTGATTTAATTCCACCTGAGAATTGCAAGATGATCATATGATCCCATATTAAAGTTAGAGGTCAGTTGACATTATTTTCTATGATTCCTTGGTGCCTAATTGAGAAATTACCAGTGATATTACAGTTATAAATCAATCTGTTTTTAAGATAATACCACATACCCATTTTCCAAAAAATACATCATAAGGCTTTTCAGGTACATCATTAGGGTCTACACCATAGAACTCCAGGTAGGCTAGGGTCACATCGGGATTCTTGAGCTTCACAGGTCCAACCAGAGGTAAGTAACTAAATGTCTGAAAAAAGTAAGTTAACAATTATTTTCTACACAATAGCTTACCCTGCAACTTGCAGTACTTTGTCTGTTTTTTTTTTTAAATATATTGTATTGTAATGACTATTATTTTATTAAAAGGCTTTAATTTCAAGCATAAATAAGACACCTGCAATACTGGTTCAGCAGACATGCTGCTGTAAAAAAAAAAATAAGTGGTAAGCAAATGTGTATAAAGTATACCTACCTCAATTTTTTCAACCTTTTCTTTCATAGTGAAATGTTTGCAGAATGTTTCTACTTCTACTTTAAACGACTTTTTTTGAGTACAACTTGATTCTATCAACTCTTTAGGACACACACAGGTATCACTAATTCCATTCTTATTCTCCCCTACAATCCAACGCCCTGTCGAATTTTTCAAGCAATTCTTCAAGTTAACATGTAACTGTGCTTCAGTTCTCGCTCTGGACCACAACTCTATACAGTTTTTCATCAATACAGACCGAGACGCTATTTTCCGAACACAATCTTCAGAAGGCAACTCAACTATCCAGTACGGCTTCTGAATGCACGGTTTCTCAACAAACTTCACCGGTATATTGAGCAGAGATATAATACTTTGCATTTCCTGAAGAAAAAAATATTTATATAACTCAAGTTTAAAGTTTTAAACGATCTAAACATAATTGTTTACGAAACTTACTGCATGACGAAAATCAACGTGTTCTTGTGCGAACCACATCAGGTACCTTCGCCACATTTTGTCCTCGTTTTGCATAGTGTGTTATTTTGTGTATTAATCAATTTTACATTTCTTTTCATTCGGTTTTGTTTGCAATAACTTTATCACAACATAACCTCATCAGCCATATTGACACGACCACAAGCATGACCACGACGTGACATTGACAGGTTGTGATAATGTCAAAAATGCTGGACAAGGGAATGGGCCATAGTGGAACTCAGTGGAAGGGCCAATGGCCACTAGGCTTTTTCACCTCACGCACTGTGGGCCAGACCAGCAGGCTAGATCACAGAGTACAGACGACAGCACATCAAGTTACCACAATCTGTCAAATTTCTACAATAGATTTTCAACCTTATCGAAATGGAGGTAGGTTAATGTTTGATTGGTAAAATTTGACAGGTTCGTATACGTTGACCTGCTGTCGTCTGTACATTCATATACTGCCTAGATATGGCCTAGATCATCCTGGCTAATAAGCGGGTGATTTTATAAAAAAAACTTCATGACTTATATTTTTGAATGTTTATTTAGTTAACATTAAGATATTTACAACACAAAACATAATCCCACACAACACACTGACTTTAAATGCTTAGGTTCAAAAAATCTGGGAAGGTTATCCTGTATGAAGAATTAAACAGTTCATATGTTTATGGGCACCCCCAATTCATTTGCTCTCAAAATAAATGTTTAAATTCCTAGCGCCAATATGGGTTATGTTTAGCCAGGAGCTTGGTCAGCAGTGGGTGGGGTCTCAGGACACTATGCTATGAGGTTTTCTCCTCCTCCTCCACATGATTGGCCTCTAGCATTTCTTGGTATCTGTCACTGAGGAAGTCTTGGTAGGCATCCTTGATGGCACCAGAACATGCCACATAGTGTCCTCCAGAGTGTTCTGCTACTACTGGCTTGATGAACAGATTGATCAGAGATTCACTCATCTCTGCAAAAGAAATACTTAGTTTAAAGAAACTGATGCAATCATACTCATTATATTTTCAGCTCTTGAGATCCAATTACCTTTGGGTATAATAGAATCACTCTCTCCATAGACATGTAATGATGGCAGAGTGATCTCTTCATCATAGAAACCTTTGTGGACCAGGCTGCCTGACCGGAACCCTGATGTGAATATTGCAAACTTGAATGTGTATGGGAGATCTGGAACATAAAAAAACATATTATTCAACTTGTTCATTATAACATTGACACAGTAGAAAACATACATTGGTAATGTATTATTGTGATATAAAAAAAACTATATTTTTGAACAGTAACTTGAAGTGTATGGTGACATCTGATAAAAATAGTACAGTTCCTATATCTATAGAGGATAATACAACATTTTTTGTGCTTGAAGTGAAATAAATTATTCCATAAAAACTTACATCCTTTCTGCTGCATAGCAGCTAACAGTCCCACAAGACAGGCTCCTTGTGAGAAGCCCATGAGTCCATCAAATGGACCATGTTCCTCAACTACTTTCTTTATTACATCTAAAGTTGCCTCAAACCCTATTGCTGGTCCTCCAAGGCACTTCCCACTGAAGGTGTTGTCTTCAGCATTGAACCACCATGACCGGGCATCTGAAAATAGAGGGCAGTTCTTATAAGTAGCTTGTCCTAATTTCTGAATGGTTTGATTAGCAAACTAAAATAGTGAAAAGGTCTACTGCTGTTAGAAAAACAATTTAGAAATGACTGGCTATCCTTACGGTTTCACCCACATTCCAAGGGGAACTTCTTCGTGAACCTGGATAAAATTTAGCCTGTCACCAGTCAGCCAAGTCACCTGAGTTTCACATATACACATCTTCTTTATAATATGGTATAGAAAAGAAGTCTAAGAATTAAGGGGTAAGAAGGCCTGCAGCTACAACTGTCTGACTTTCTAAGAAATAATGTAAAAGTATGCGCAAAGCTATGCTATTAATGTATCACCTTCATCACCTCCTCCGTCTTCATTCACAACTTTATGGGGAGCTGACACGAAGACTAGCTGTGCGTACTTGGCAACAGCTTTGCGGAAGGAACCTATCTTCCCTCTGAACACCGCGCCGTTCTGCCTGTAGCCGTGAAGAGCCAGGATTTTCAGTTTAGGCCGGTCAGGGTCCTTCGCCTTGTTGTTTTGTGGCGGAGACTGGTTGGAATTACTAGAGTTCGGTTCTGTCATAATGCTAAGAGTAAATCTCCTCACTAGATTACAGTTTATGACATGAAATGGGTGCACTAATTTAATTAGAAGCGTATGTTTATTTATTTTGAAAGGTTAGGTTATTTTTTTCAATAATTACTAATAGTGCTATCAGAAGACCAGTATTTCTGCTATAAATTGGTAATAAATATTATTTCGTTTATGCAATATAACGATATGATATTAAAGATAATTTCTGCAATCACAATATTTCAAAATAAATTCATTTTTTAGTAATTTTAAATCAAAAGCAAACAATAACAAGGTTAAAACTCTTAGATAAATGACACAATGTACTTCATTAATCTGAGTTAAAACTTGATGTTGAAAATTTTACTATTCAGTCTGTGGCAAAAGTTATGTTGAAAATATTGAATTTCGGTATCTAAACCTGGAACGCACTGGAAAGTGTTGCCAATGAAATAAATAAAAATAATCGACTAAATGCTACACAGCCCTATTTACTGCAAGCTCTACGATTATTTGGCGCCAAAAACCAAGCAACTGTCAAACTTGTTGTGTGCAAACTTGATTGTGCATTGTTTAAATTGTTTAATTGATATTTTAGATTAATTAGAGTAAAAACAACATAATGGAAGACGGTGACTTCGATCAACGCTTGCGTGATTTACAAAGGGAATATTTGGAGTTCCTAGACGATGAGGTAACTATAATTTACGCAAACTAACCTTAATGTTTTGTACCGGTTACCAACGAACTCTGTTACTTGCAGGAAGACCAAGGCATTTATATGGAGAAGGTGAAACAGATGATAGCAGATAAATCTCAGAGATTACTCGTAAGCATCAATGATCTGAGGAGAAAGAATCCGGAGAGAGCACGAACTTTGCTTGACAACGCGTTTGAAGAACAGATAGCGTTCCAAAAAGCCCTCAAAGAGTATGTTTCGTCTATCGATCCTACTTACGCGAAGGAGCAGGAGGAGTTCTTCGTCGCGTTCAATGGAAGTTTCGGAAATAAACATGTTACCCCTCGTAGTTTAACCTCAAGGTATGTTATTACTTGTTCCTGCTTTGTTTTTGAAAATTAAAGTTGTTTAAAAGAGTTTGTTTCAAAAAATTATAGTAAAATAAGACAAGATTCGATTTAATTGAGAACCTGCACCCCAAAAATGCCCCTATTTCACCACTCAATGTTTCAGCTAGAAAGAAGTGATAATGAACTAACTTTCTAGCAACACAGCCATCAATTATAATTTTAATGTATATTGTGATCATACTTATTTTAGGTGCATAAAAAGTTAAAAGACACCATGCTACTAATTTCCAGGTACCTTGGCAATCTAATATGTGTGGAAGGCATAGTGACCAGGGTGTCTCTCGTGCGGCCGAAGGTAGTGCGCAGTGTGCACTACTGTCCGGCCACCAAGAAGGTTATGGAGAGAAAATACACAGATCTGACTTCCTTTGAAGCCTTCCCTACTTCTGCTGTTTATCCTACTAAGGTAATTGTATAATATTTGCCTACCCATCCTATTGGGCTTCCAGTCTTAAGATAAAGATAAAAAGTCATTTATTCAAAGTAGACTGAAAATCAGAACTTTTTGAAAGTCATATTTATAAAGGACAGCCCACAAAGACCACTTCCTATGTGTTTTAGCTAGGAAAAAGAAATGGTGGAACTAACACAACACAATTCTATCTGTATTCTAACTGAATCTAGTGAATAGCATGGATTTTTTTTTTAAGAATAAAACCCAAGTTACTGTAAGCTATCTAAGCTTATAGATCAGCTAATTTGCTATTAAACCTTTTGCTGGTATCAAAGTTAATTTAATTGAAGAAATAATTAAGTTATAACCAAGTTTTTCTTCCATCTGCATAGGATGATGAAGGAAACCCCCTTGAAACAGAGTATGGACTCTCCCGCTACAAAGACCACCAGACCCTCACAGTGCAGGAGATGCCGGAGCGGGCGCCGGCAGGCCAGCTGCCTAGGAGTGTGGACATCATCTGCGATGATGACCTGGTGGACAAGTGCAAGCCTGGAGACAGGGTACAGATTGTGGGCAACTACAGGTGTCTCCCTAATAAGCAGGGTAGCTTCACTGCTGGTACTTTTAGGTAAATATTTACTATTCTTATTGCTAATTTTGTCATTATAGTAAACTGTCTTTAGAAAATTTTCTATTTGGATTCCATCTTGTTATTATTGTAAGATCAGGGATAAAGAGAGATTCAGACATAACTTTGAAACTCCTTATTTTAGCATTTAGCTTTCAATGACTATCTTTTAGTTATCCGTTATGTTATCTGTATGTACATTGTGGTATGTGTACTATATGCCATTGACTGAGGAGGCTAGACACGGGTGGAACCGCTGGCCGAAGCTAGTGTGTATATCAACATCTACAGCACTTTTACCATTACTTAAAAATTATTCCTTTATTTCCAGAACAATCTTAATAGCCAACAACGTAACAGAAATCAACAAAGACATGAACATGAACATCACACTGGAAGACGTGAAGCTCTGCAAGAGGCTCGCCAAGCGCGGCACTACGGACATGTTCGACCTGCTGAGCAAGTCTCTAGCTCCCTCTATACACGGACACGATTATATTAAGAAGGCTATATTGTGTTTGTTGCTCGGCGGCATGGAGAAGGTGCTGCCTAATGGCACAAGGCTTAGAGGGTGAGTCTCTTGTTGAAACATTTGCTGTTGTGTGGTAATTTGGTAACTGTTTTTGTCTAGAAATCCGCGCATATTTTTCGTGATAAATGATGAATAGGTTGAAATCAACACCTCTTCACAATTCACATGTCACATACCTATATTTTGTAGATTATGTATATGTATAGACGCATAGTCTGCTGCTTGTACATATGTGTTTGCGTATAAAGGTTGCAATTTCGCGGACATTTAAAAATGTTCGCATACAATTTTGTAACAGTTTGCTAGACTAGACGAAATATTTGTGTGCCTCACACTAATATTTTCACAATTGTTTTTTTTATTCGACATCAATAACATAAGTATTTTCCCTACAGTGACATCAACATCCTGCTGATTGGCGACCCATCGGTGGCGAAGTCCCAGCTGCTGCGCTACGTGCTGCAGACGGCGCCGCGCGCCATCACCACCACGGGCAGAGGGTCCTCCGGCGTCGGCCTCACTGCTGCCGTCACCACCGACCCTGAGACTGGGGACCGCAGGTTTGTCTATACTCATATAATACAGCTGAAGTTTCTTTCAGTGATAGATAGATTCATTTATCGTGAAAGACTGTAGGCCACTTTTTATCCGGGTGCGCGGGGTATTCAAACGGGACGCAAGTGAAATCGCTAGCGAAAGCTAGTTCATAATAGGTCTACTTTAGTAATGTTTTACGTGGCAACTACAAAATATCTTCATTTTTTTACAGGATTTATGTTCAAAATACTAAGCAAAATTCAATACTGAAGAGATTGAACAAGATTGAAAAAAGTCTTGATTTAAATAAAACATGTCTCAATAAGTTATATATATTTTTGCCGATAGAACGGAAAATAATACGAAGTGTTGGACCTATATCAATCAATAAAGCAACATAAAACAGCCTAGACAGCAACAATCACACCTTCCACCTCCAACCCTCACGTAATACTCCCGAATCGCCACAAAAATGGTAACAGAATAACAAATAAAAAGCCTACATACGGCCGATAATGCCGAGCGCGTGGGCTTCAAAACTACTGGGCCTCAAAAATTTAAGATTGATTGCTAACAACAAGAAGAAGACTACAAAAATAATCCTATTTCCTATTCCCAGACTAGAAGCCGGCGCCATGGTGCTGGCAGACCGCGGCGTGGTGTGCATCGACGAGTTCGACAAGATGTCGGACATCGACCGCACCGCCATCCACGAGGTCATGGAGCAGGGCCGCGTCACCATCGCCAAGGCCGGCGTGCACGCCACGCTTAACGCCAGGTGCTCCGTGCTGGCTGCTGCTAATCCTGTTTATGGACGGGTAAGTTTATTTTGAGACTTATGTAAGCTAGATTTTCAGTTTTGTAAGCTAGATTTAGATGTTCACCAATGTTGATGACCAGTGCGGTGCATATTGGCAAACCCCTCCAGTGCACAGAAAGCAGCTTACTGGAAGTTAGATTTTGGTTACCTATGATTGGTTGGTTAATAGAGAGTGAAGCAACATACATGAACACTTACCACATATGTGACCACCTTTACATTGTTTGTATAATATTCAATGGATTGCCTAAGTTTTTTAATGAATTAAAGCTTAAGTTACTAAATAGTTATTAACATTCCGATGTACAGAATGTCTAGTAAATAGTTCTTCATACTGCACGGAATATTATTGACTGGACACCCTGTATAATTGTATTGTAAACTAGAACATTTTTAGGGTTCCGTAGCCGAATGGCAAAAAACGGAACCCTTATAGATTCGTCATGTCTGTCTGT
>NWSH02000601.1:838584-905571 GCA_002382865.2 Heliothis virescens
CCCCCCTGTAATTTCTAAACTACCAAAGTGAAAAATCTAAAAAAAATATATGTTATAGATCTTAATAAAAACTATCAACCAAAATTGGTTTGAACGAAATACAGTCAGTAGTTTTTGAGTTATAGCACTTTTTCAGTAACCGCAAACTATAACTTTGTTATTCATATATTTGTATGAAAAACAAAGTAATTTTTTGTAGGTACGTTTATTTTTCATAGATAATGGAACGGAACCCTTCGCGTGCGAGTCCGACTCGCACTTGGCCGGTTTTTCCGTTTGGAAAAATATATTTTTTGGCACTTTAATTGAGGCCTCTACAATAAAATAAAGCTACTTTATTCTTTACTCTTCCAGTATGACCAGTACAAAACCCCGATGGAGAACATAGGTCTGCAGGACTCGCTGCTGTCGCGTTTCGACCTGCTGTTCGTAATGCTGGACATCGCGGACGCCGACCACGACAATATGATATCGGAACACGTGCTCAGAATGCATAGATATAGGTGAGAGTTAAAGAAATAAGGCTTTTTGTGACGGTGCTCATTTATGACATACTTAATTTCTAAATATGAGAGCTGACGAGTGCCGACTCCATGCAGGATTGGAACAACGGCAGGAGTGATGATGATGAATTTCTATAACCTTTCAAAAACTGTAACAATTATGTCTCACCAGCACTAGGAACAAGGAGTTAAGATTTCTCACATTTCTCTCAATTAATTTGTTATAGTCTCCAATCTACGATAAGTTGTGGGAAGTTTTTAAAAATGTTATTAATGTTGTTATGTTTATATCCTGGTGTTTTTGGAAAAAAATAATAAGATCTAAATGAGACTTTAGAACTGTGATTTCATTGGCTGATCTCGTAATTAATTGTACAGGAATCCAAAAGAGCAGGATGGTGAAGTGCTACCGATGGGCTCTACTGTTGAGATGCTCTCCACTGAGAACCCAGACAATGATGAAGCTGAGGTAAGTTTCTGCATTAATAATTGCATATCATCAACCAATATAACAAAATCATTAGATATACAAACTTTGGAGGCTAAATATGGCAGGCTATAATATAGAACAGGGTGGTGTCACGCGTATGCGATTGACAGCAAACATTTGAACAACTACCGGAACAAACGGTGACACCTCTTACTGATCGACAGCTTTTTTCTGCTCGGAAATAATTCCGCTAGTGCACAATTTTTTTTTTTATTTCAGCAGCTATATTTTCCACTAGCTTCTGCCAGCGGTTTTACCCGCATTCCCGTGGGAACTACTGCGCGCACCCGGATAAAAAGTAGCCTATAGCCTTCCCCAATAAATGGGCTATCTAATACTGAAAGATTTTTTCATATTTAAATTTTTTTTAGTGCATTCAAACAAGCAAACTTTTCAGCTTTATAATATTAGTATAGAGTATAGATAAAAATCCCCAACAATTCCAGGAGACCAACGCGTCAATCTACGAGAAATACGACCCCCTCCTCCACGGCAACACGCGCAGCAAGAAGGAGCAGTACCTCAACACGAAGTTCATGCGCAAGTTCATACATATCGCCAGGCTCATGAAGCCCAAGCTGACGCAGGAGGCCTCTGATGCTATCGCTGATGAGTACGCCAGGCTCAGGAACCAGGATATGATGGATAGTGATGTCGCTAGGGTCAGTATATACCAGATTTTTGACTTTTTAACTAAAAAGCTTTTTTTTCTGTTACTTAGATGAGGAATCACATGATGAGGACCTATCAATTTCTTACCAAGGTTTTGGATTAATTTGCATAAGTGATTTTATTAGCTGTTTTCCACGATTGGAAATGTAACACAAATAAGGGGTTTTTAAATAGGTCCACGGATCTAGAGATAACTCCCTCCCTACACCGTCACAGAGAAAGTACACGCAACAGCAGGTCACGGTATCCGAATCTGTTAAATTTTACCAATCAAACATTAACCTATCTCTATTGTGATAAGGTTGAAAATCTTTATTTTCTCTGTACATATAACTTTAAAAAGTTACATTGCCACAGTTGTCCTAAAAGTCGATGTGGTTCCAAATAAGTCCACGCGTGTGTCCATACCTCTCCCCCACTCCCCGTCGCCCGCTGAAACCTGGCATTGGTTCCTGCGTAGCCACTTTCGCAGTGTTCCGTGACGACAAAAAGTTTGAGGAGAACTTTACACTTGCTTGACCAGGTTTCGAACCGGATACTCGTTGTTCAAGTATTAATTATGTATTGGCAGACCCAGCCAGTGACGGCGCGTACACTGGAGACGCTGATCCGCCTGTCCACGGCGCACGCCAAGTGCCGCCTCAGCTTCCAGGTCACACATGACGACGCGCTAGCGGCTATTGAACTTGTGCAGTTCGCCTACTTTAAGAAGGTACGGTTTGTGCTTATTACTTCTTCCGTTATTCGAATAAAATATAGCCTGTGTCACCCGGGTATAGTGTATTTTTTTCAACAGTTTTAGGTTTAGGAGTTTTAGTTTTCAATTGTTGCCTGCAGGGCACAAACAAACAAAAATTTTAATTTTTATTATGTATAGACTTTTTAGTATGTATAGACTAGCTGGTCCTCTTACCAGGCGAACACAAGTTACATGTTTTTTTTTATTAGGAAGAATTGTTTGAAGTAAGAATTTACAATTTGGCTAACAATAGAAGTCTGAAAGAAGATATGCTGCAGGGGAATAATTATAACAACTTGATTTTCTATTAAGAAAAACAAAACTTTTAAATCTTGTAACTACAGAACAAACTTATTTACATCAACATAATAAACAACACTATCCCACTTCAGACACAGTCAGGCAAAAAACACCCCATTATATCTTCATTATAATAGCATTAATTTCTTCCAGGTGTTAACAAAAGAGAAGCGTCGCAAGCGCCGCGCGTCGTCTGACGGAGAGGAGGCAGAAGGCGACCAGCCAGCTGCGCCACGTGCTAAGAAGTCTAGGAGAACGGTAAGCTGTTCAGCAGTTGTAGCAGTTTTACATAAGGAACTTCTTGCCGCACCCGGATAAAAAGTAGTCCAAGTTAAGAAGAGATAAGCTACCTGTGTGTCGGTGAAAGTCCCGTCAAAATCGATATAGCTAATTCAGAGATTTGCCAGAGCAATTAAAAAAATTATGTTTTGATGTATTTTTTGATGATCCTAATAGAAATAATCTTTTTTTACCTCAAAGCTTACCCTCTATTTTGTACAATTTTTTTTTTAATCTTTATTTTTAATTAAGGGGGTTTTTGTACTAATTTGACAAACACTTTGTCCTGCCTTACCCAGGAGGGGGCAGAGGGCGAGGATCCGTACGCGTTCTCGTCAGACGAGGAGGCCGAGCCTGTACTCCGCGCTGCGCACTCCTCGCAGCCGGAGCCGGCACAGCGGACCACCAGGTCCTCGCAGAAGACTATTGATACTAACAGGTTTGTAGCTTAACATGAATAAAAATATCTGCGTAGCTAGGTTGAAAAGGTCAGAGGCAGTTGCCCCTTGTAAAACAGTGGTACTCGGAAGTCGGATGCACACAGTTACATTTGAAGCTAACCCCAATGTAGTTGGAAAATGCCTAGGGAAATGGCGATTATCTCAATTGTATACTAATTTAACAGAGATCTGCGAGGCGAAACTTGACAATCATTTCTTTCCAAAAATCAATTTATAATAATTATGAACCAGTACTGTATTTCAGCGTGTGTATGTTTCAGTCTGAATTCAGTTGCAGACCGCCATTGAGTTGTACCCGAAGTGTAATAAACCTTATATCTATATTTTTAGGTTAACCCAATTCAAGTCAGCTCTCCAGCAACTATTCCGCGAGGAGCGCGCGAACTCCCTGCCGCTGTCACGTGTTACGGCATACGTCAACGACAAGTATGCACATGAAACCTTCGGGGATGGAGAGATACAGGCTGCCTTACATACCATGACGCAAGACAACCAGGTCATGATGGCTGATGATATCGTGTTCTTGATTTAAGTGTGGTATACTTGTAAGTACTTTTACTTTCATACTCAGTACATACGCCAGCAGGTCACGGTACCCGAATCTGTCAAATTTTACCAATCGAACATCAACCTTCCACCATTGTGATAAGGTTGATAATCTACTGCAGAAATTTGACAGATTGTGGTAACTTGATGTGCTATTGTCTGTACATACCAGCCAGCACAGCAAGCTACACCAATCTGTAAATCCCAATCAAAATTGAACCTTGTGCTGTGTAGAGATAACGTTGAAAATCGATTAAAGAAATTTGACAGATCGCTGGCGTCTTTACAGACAATAGCACATCAACATACATCAATCTGTCAAATTTTACCAATCGATTATTAACCTTCCATTATTGTACTAAGGCTGAAAATCTATTGCAGAAATTTGACAGATTATGGTAGGTTGGTGTGCTGTCGTCTGTACATTATAAGGTCAAACTTCAAGACTTGTTGCATTTGATTATGCGTTTGTATCGCGACATTGTTGCTTTGTGGACACAACGCAACATGCAAGGAATCGTCAATTGACGATTGCATGCGGTTTGCGCAGGGAAACTGAGTAAATAGATCTGTAAGTCGTGATACAGTCTCACCAAAATTTTTTGTATGAGTAACATATTTTTGTACCCACCTGAATAAAAATTTTGCCATGATTATTTCCTGTTAAGAAAAACTATGAAGTTTCAATTAAATAAATTTTAAAATACTCATGTATTTACTTGAAAATAAACTTGACAAACTTCAATTACTATGAAATGTAGGCCATTTTCTGAAACTATATGAACATCACTGATTTGTAACAACCGCCTAAAATAAGTTTAATATTTTTGTATTTTCTTAGCCTTCGTGTTACTGTTAAGTTTTGTAGAATAAGGTTGAATATAAAGTGCCTTTTGTAATTGATAAATCAAGGTAAACAATAATTGACAATAAAAACATCTGATTAATAAAGTCATTGTTTTATTAAATACACAAATCCTTAATACCAGTTTTACAGGTGCCAGATAGAGTTCCAGGTAACTATCTGGCAGATCTAGACAAGTAATCAAAATGAAAAACATGTCTTACGGCCGTTCCCCATAACCTATCTAACTCTGGATTTGCTTACCAGAGATCTTCTTCTTATCGAGTGAGCTGCAGGTTTAATCACCTAACAAGCCCTAGTGTCAGAGTTTTCTCAAATCCGCCTGACGGCCTCTGACGTGGATTTATATACGACTGCTACTGAGTAGCATTCGAGGACGCCGGCTTTACGTGCCCTCCCAGGCACGGGGGTGTAACACCGCCAACTTCCAAACTCCAGGCTGCTTTGTGAAAGTTTCTAAAACCCACAAAGCGATTTCGGCCTGGCCCGGGAATCGAACCCGAGACCTGTGATCGGCAGTCGCGCTATGCGACCACTAGACCAACGAGGCAGTTCTTACCAGAGATAGGATTTTGACTTTACTTGTATGGGGCTAATGTCAAAATTCTATCACTAGTAAGCAAATCCAGAGATAGACAGAATATTGATTTCCTCAGTAAGGCACTATCTGTCAGATAGCTATTCAGAACTTTAACTGGAACCTGTGAAACTGGCCGTTAATATCTAACTAGTACTCCTTGGTCATTTTCTGCCTTTCTTTCCTTTACCTTTGCTGTGTCCGCCTTTACCTTTGCCAGACTTGTTTATCTTTCCACCAAACACTTTCTTTTGTTTATTGAAAGGTTTTTGACCTTCGTTGCCATCTCTTTGGAATCTTCTGCCGCCTTTTTTATCATTCTGGAACTTTCTGCCATCATTTTGGTTGCCTTTGAAAGGCCGTTTGCCATCTCCCTGGTTCCCCTTGAAAGGCTTCCTGCCATCTCCCTGGTTACCTTTATAAGGCCTCTTGCCATCTTGTCTGTTTGGCTCCTGATTCTTTTGGAATTTCTTCTTTATTTTTTTGTCTAATCTCATCTTTTTGAAGCCTCGCGGACCGTCTTCGTCGCCTTTCCGTTTTTTCGTGTCGCGTGTGAAGAGATCTGAGATAGAAAAAACAAACGCATTATGAATCATGCATATAGAGTTCTGGCCGCAGTTTCACCCGTTTCGAACTTGATGGTAACTACTTTGCACACCCGGATAAAAAGTACAGCCTTCCTCGATAAATGAGCTATCTAAAGATGAATTTTTTTTTTCAATTCGGACCAGTAGTTCGTGAGATTTGCGCGTTCAAGCAAACGCAAAGAAAACTTTTCAGCTTTATATATCGATACCTTAATTTGCAAACCTAATAACTCCCACTTTGTCACGAAGGAGTTATTAGGTTTGCAAATTAAGGTATCGATATTAGTGCAGATAGTTCCCGGCCGCGAGTGAATATGATTCACGAGTAATCCCATACTTAGATAGCCCGCGCGAAACCGCGTAACGTCGCTAGCAAACGTAAACAATTTAAATATGGATGATGTATTAATTTCTCCTTGATTAAAATGTGAATACAAAATAAACTCACCTTTTTCTGGTTCAACGCCGACCTCTTGCCTGTAGTAGTCTGCGTCGTCGTCGTCATCATCTTGATCCATATCGGCGTGCTGTGACTCAGCATTCGCCAACTCCATTAACCTGGAAATTGTTATAATATCTTAGATTAGGACTTGAATTTTGTTTTTAGAATGTCTAGCAACTTTTCAACAACCATTTTTAAATAGTCTAATACACTTTTTTCAAGCTGGAACTGAATTAGAGTGAAATACAGTGCTCTTCAAGAGCTATCTATGGGTACAAAATGATGTATGCTTCTTTAGTCCCTCAAAGCCTGGCACTTATTTCCACTCACAGTAGTAGGTCATTTATTTATTACCCACCCCCAGCAAAAATACATAGGGACTTTCTATTCTAAGCTATATCATCGCCAGAATCTAAATAGGCAGTAGTGTAACCTAGTGCTCCTCACCTCTGACTCTCAGTAACATCTTGTTTCTTCTTCATGCCCTCCAGTGACTTCTGTTTGAGATCCTCTCTCTCCTTCTGTTTCCGTTTGACGTTCTCTTCTTGTTGTGCCTTACGTTTCTCTTTCAACTTTCTGTAATCAAGCATATGAATCATGTACAGATTTACTAAATACTAGAAAGTTCAGGCAAACTAGCACTGGTATTTTTTGTCAAATACTATTGTTGTTCTTTATTACACACTGTGTAATACACAGGTGGTGCATTTTATAAGATAGAAACAATATGGACCCTATAGGGAACAGTTTAAAAAAGGTAGAGAGCTACGCAGCAGCTAAAAATATATGAAGCCTCACCTCTTTTGTTCTCTCTTCTTTTTAATTAAAGCTTTCTCTTCTTCAGTTTTCTCTACCAGTTCATGGAACAGTACTTCACCATCCATTAGTCCATCTTCTACCTGGAAACAACATTAACTATCTGTTATCACTTTTGCAGAGTTAAAATTTTGCTGTGTTTCTTTTAATTCATTATTCTATGCCATGCAAGGAATTTTGAATACTGGATTTCTGGAAGACAAGAGTGGAAGACTGCGCCAATAAAAAGTAGCCCATGTAATGATTATAATTGTGGATCAGCAATTATCCTATTGCTTATTTTTAGGATACTAATGGCAGAGTTGGCTAGCCAAGTGAATTGCTTATCAATTCCCACTCGAAAAAAAAATAGAGAATTAATATTATTGAATATAAATAGAGATTATGTTCAACAGATAGCAACTAAATAATATATGTGAAAGGCATATCCCTTCTTGGTAATTGGGTAAAAATACAATACCTTTATTAATTGGAAGGATATCCTGGGTCCTAACTCGAACAGTCTGATAGCTGACTTGGACTCAGCGGCGGCGCCTCGCGACGCTAAGTTTTGTGGCAGGATCACTTGCGCGTTGGGGTCGTCTTCAAACTCGCTCTCTGATAGCATTCCAGCTCTGGGAAACAAAACATTTATTACTGTAGTACTAGTACTTATATTATTCTCGACAAACTTGGTCGTAAGGGAACATTGCTACTCAAAAGCTAATTTTTATCTAATTTAAGGTAATTTAAAAAAGCTAATTTAAGGTATCAGCGGTTGGCTGGGAAGATTGTGAGGAATTTAGTTGTGGTCCGTGATTGGATTTTGAAAACTGTAAACTGAAGCTTTGCTGAGAAAGACCTTCAAAAGAAATAATGTAATATTTTCGCCACTAACTGTGTTGGCGTGTGGAATCATTGATAGGAATTTACCACTTACTTGTCAAAGAATTCCGACATGTCTTTACAACGGTTCAAATTGGGAATTTTGCCTTGCACCATCTGTAAAATAAATAAAAAATTATTCAACAACCCCATCTTACAAAGGTTGGCAATTTTCACCACTTAAAAAAATAACTTCCTTAAAATGGCTCTAACTTAGATTATGTTATACTGGATCATACTGGTTCTTACCTTTTTAGTGCCCTTATTAAGTCCAACTGGGGTAGCTCTGATAGCATAGTGTCTCATGTCGACTAGTTTTGTAGACGGGTTGTAGTTCATTAGCACGCAACGACGTATGTTCTTTAATTTTACCTGAAATATTATAAACATTGCAATAAGATTTAAACGTTTCACAAAAAGATACAAAATGTGTGATACATGCTTCAGTGACTCTCTGAATTCGAAGTTTGCTATCGAAAATGTATGCTAACGCTATACTTGATACTTAGCTTTTTCATCCACTTCCCACACATGGATAAAAAGTGGCCTACATGTTACTTTTATGTATAATCTTTGCAACTGCCAGGGTTCATGGAAATTCTTTTGGTTGTTTGTGCATAAAGAACAGACATACAGTCACAAACATTTGCTTTTATAATATTAATCTATACTAATATTATAAAGCTGAAGAGTTTGTTTGTTTGTTTGTTTTAACGCACTAATCTCAGGAACTACTGGTGGATTTGAAAAATTCTTTCAGTGTTAGATAGCCCATTTATCGAGGAAGGTTATAAGCTACTTTTTACCTGGGTGCGCACAGTAGTTCCCCGGGAATGCGGGTGAAACCGCTGGCGGAAGCTAGTGTGACATAAATTTGCACTTATTTCTGTTTAAATTGATTTTATCTTAGAGAATAAACTCACAGTAGTAATATTGATAGTAGGGAACATATTCTGGAACATGGTAGCCATGAGCTTCATGTGCATGCCTTCACCGGAAAAACTGTTCAGCACGATGAGGGGAGCATTCTGGAATGCCTTCATCATAACGTACTGCTTGCGGAGAGAAGAGATTACGTCCCGAGCTAAGCTATACTGGGGATGGAAGAATTAAGTTTAGAGCAGAAAGTTCATGCAAAAAGTTATTTATGCATTAAATATGATTATAATTTATGCATAAAATATATGATTATAATTGAACAATATTTGTTGCAAAACAAAATATTTCTTCTACATCTCTCAAAAGTAAAAGTATCCATTATACTAGCTATACTAGCTATAGAATACATAGAGATGATTTAAATTTAGAAGATACATTAAATCAAATTCTTACACTATGTATGCGGAAAGTGAGTGTAGGTCCGCGAGGCAGGCGAGCCATGCGCATGTAGGAGCCGAGCTCGGTCTCTGTGAACACCATCATGTGAGACACATGGAGATACCCCGATATTGACACAAAGTCCTTTATTGTGTTCTTCTTTCTTTCCTGAAATAACATTACATAAATTTCAAATTAGTGAGAGAGGAGGCCTGTGCCCAGCAGTGGGACGATAAAAAGGCTATTAAAAAAAAATACAAATTGGTGCATCAGAATTTTGTTTATCAAAACTGAGGAAAGGAATAAATCCAAGATTTACAGCAAAGCCAAAGTAATTTTTTTTCGTGTTTCAGACGTGAATTAAAATACAACAATTGATTTATAATATACCTAATACAGCTTTTTTTTTTCACAAATGAATATTACCTTATCTAGACACGCGGCAGCGTGTCAAGCCAAGTTCAAGCAGACTGGCTGGCAAGCGCCACGTGTATATTTACAGGAACCATTTGGTGCCACTTTTTACCCCTCCATAACTCAAAACCTATTTAACGTAAACACTTGAAACTACGTGTGTTTTATTATGTCCATGAGGACACCTAGAAGCCCAAATTTCATGAAGCTAGCTCAAACGGTTATAAAGATATGAAGGTCCAAAAATCGTAAAATTCCCACTGACTGACTGACTTATAGTACCTAAACCTAACCTACTTCCAGACAACCTAGAAAGATGAAATTTGGAATCTAGCTCGGTAATTGTGTGTAAGCATAGGAAAAAATCTGAAAACAAAAAAAAGTTAAAAAATAGGGGGGGTCCCCATACAAAAAACGTGTAAACCGCAAATTGTAACTTTGTTTCAACAACCCCCTATCAGATACAACCTGCTTCTTTACAAAAAGTAATGATATCCCACCAAAAACATAAATGTAAAAAAAAGAAAGCCAAGTTCAATATAAGACCTATGCCTGGTTGTGGGCCTCCCCGCAAAAAGAATTGAGATCTACATGAGGCCGAAGTTCTGTACAAAATCCCAATATGTATTTATAGGTACAAAATATGACTTGGCTAGTTTTTATCAGGATTAAAAAAATGTTTTATGTATATTTTATTAATAACTTTATAGAATAACTGAGGTAATAAAAACTGGCCAAGTCATATTTTGTACCTATAAATACATATTGGGATTTTGTACAGAACTTNCTATCGTTTTCGCACTTAACTAGTTGATAAATATTTAAACAATCGTATGTTACTAACTGCGCGACACTATTTGGTTTTAATAGCTTGACGCTTCGACTTGTACCGTTCGGTCAGAGGGTACCCTTGTTGTAACTCATGTTCACGATAACATTGTATGCGTAGTCGGTGTGATCGTCTGTTTGTTTGTAGCCAGGCACACGACATGAAGTTGCCAAGTTTCTAGGTTCCCAGTACACTTATGAATATTCATTATTATTTTTAATATTGTAACAGCTACGAAACATAATCACGTGCCTAGCTACAAATAAACAGACCGAATAATTTTAATATACAGATTTGTTAGAAGCATAAAGTAATACTGAGAAACTATCGCTCGAGTGGAACTGATCTCGTAACATCTCATTTTGTACGTGGATATTTTTTATTTTTATTGTATTTCACCGTTTCACATAATAAAGCAAGTTCATTCGGCTTTAATTATTTCCGCTAGGTTTTGAATATGTAGGTAGATCAATACGGAGGTCCGTTGTGGTCGCTGTGAGGACAGCGTGTGTACACTAAAGTATTGTGGGGGGGGTCCCTCCGACCAAATCGTTTGTCAGTGTTACTTTACCTTTCACTCAGGTTCATGTGTACACATTATAAATATGAGTTTTAAATAAAATTAATGATACGGTATTTAACTGAGATAGTATAGAATGGACTATAGATAGTAGCTAATTTAATAGGGGTAAAATAGGGGCTTTTTATATTCATAACTACAAAACAATCTTGGTTTCTCTGCGACATTCTTTATTGTGATTTTTACTAAAAACGTTGTAACGCAAATTAATTTGAATAATTTTTCTAGTTCGTGTCAACGAAACAATGATTTTCTCTATTTTTTATGTAATTTTTCTATTGCACCTTTATTGATGTAAGATTTTTGTATATTTTGGTTGGGGTTCATCCAATATATACGGTCCCGGCGCACGCCGTGGCCGCGGCTGCCGGATCGGCGCGACGCGTGCGCTGGACCTTACGGTGCATAGCTAGATAATAACAAACGAAAATCTCTGTGACTCACACTTGCTACCAAATACATTTTCTTTTCAATTCAAATAAAAAATAGTAGGCTAGTTGGGTAACGATTTTGCACCTTATTGCACCTAAAGTAAGATAGAGAATTGAAGAACCATTCGTTTGTGATTGTAAACCACTACCACGCGCTTACGTTCAGTATTTAGGTGTCGTGATAAGTCAGTGTTTTTGTACCATATGCTTTCTCTCTATCGAATTTGTATTGTCGGAATGAGCCGCGGTAGTGGGGATGGAGCTCCGAACTAGTCGAGTTCAAGGTGTATCAAACTATAGAGTGGTTAGCTGTTATTTCTCATATTACTCAACTTTTGTTTACTATGCTGGTACAAATCCTACTGTGATGGAAGTACTCGGCACCAACATTATTTAAATATGTATTTATTCGTTTTAACATTAAGCTATTGTAATCTAAGGTCTCACATCGGAGAGGGTTTTGTATACCAATTAATTAATAATTAAATAAATTGAACAAAACCGCTTGAAATACATAATGAGACTTAGACAAAGAATACCTAGTGTAGTTTCAAAAATCCACAGATGAGCCAGCAGGAAATAAAGCTGTTTTGATTTGTTTTGTCGCGTTTTATTTTTATCTTACTAACTTCCCCTAGGGCTTATGATATTTTCTATCTGCTTTTTAGAGGATGCACACATTTATAGAACATGTGTCAACCACTGAGTGGAACTTGCAGTCTTTATAGTAGTAAAATGTACGCTCGGCTGATGATGATGATAGTAGTAAAATGTATGTATCTTTTACTCTCCCCACGAAGAACGACTCAACCGAAATTGATACTATTCAGCAGAAAGATAAATCTTGAAACTCCTGAACACACGACTTTCACACATCTGAAACTTATGGTTTGTGTATGCGGTTGCGCGCTTTGCGTTGCTATTGCTATTCGGGAGACAACTAATTTCGAGCATTTATCCATAATGAAGATCCTAGATGTATACTCTAAGATCGTGACGGATCTTCTATTTACCTAAGCGAAGTGAAAAAGCCAGGTCTGACATATTATAATATAATTTTCTAGAACTGAGTTACAGTTTTTGGACAAAACGTTTTGAAGTTTCTAAACGAAATTTTTCTTGTCACTCGGCTGTCAGATATTTTGACAAGTCCTGTGCTGTGCATGTTATAACCTCAAAATAAAACAACACACTCGTGGAACTTCAACATTTTGACTACAAATGTGCGAATTAATACACAATTGATGTATTTAATAAACAGATAAATATAAGATTAGCTTTATATTAGTGGTAAATTGCTACTATTAGTGTATTAACTACGTTTTACAATGGGTAAACGTAAAGGCAAATGTGTGAAGAAGAATCCTACGACCAAGGAGTCGCTGGAGCCTGAGAACTTGGTGAAGGCTCCGCATTCGTTCGTGATCCACCGCGGACAGTGCAGCAAGGACCTCGTCGACTTGATGAAGGACTTCAGGAAGGTTATGGAACCGTTTACTGCGTCGCAATTGAAGGTAAGTTTTGGTTTGTTTTTTTGCTTATAAAAAATGAATCTGCATCAATTCCAGCCAAGAATAAAGGCTGAGAGCTGAAAGTAGTTTTGTTCTTCTATTTACTGAATTTTAGATGTGGTGGCTCAATATTGTCCTTTGTTGTAAAACATAAAAATTTAAACTAGATTCTGGGTACAATATGCAATATGTAGTACTTATCCCACCAAAAACATAAATGTAAAAAAAAGAAAGCCAAGTTCAATATAAGACCTATGCCTGGTTGTGGGCCTCCCCGCAAAAAGAATTGAGATCTACATGAGGCCGAAGTTCTGTACAAAATCCCAATATGTATTTATAGGTACAAAATATGACTTGGCTAGTTTTTATCAGGATTAAAAAAATGTTTTATGTATATTTTATTAATAACTTTATAGAATAACTGAGGTAATAAAAACTGGCCAAGTCATATTTTGTACCTATAAATACATATTGGGATTTTGTACAGAACTTCGGCCTCATGTAGATCTCAATTCTTTTTGCGGGGAGGCCCACAACCAGGCATAGGTCTTATATTGAACTTGGCTTTCTTTTTTTTACATTTATGTTTTTGGTGGGATAAGTACTACATATTGCATATTGTACCCAGAATCTAGTTTAAATTTTTATGTTTTACAACAAAGGACAATATTGAGCCACCACATCTAAAATTCAGTAAATAGAAGAACAAAACTACTTTCAGCTCTCAGCCTTTATTCTTGGCTGGAATTGATGCAGATTCATTTTTTATAAGCAAAAAAACAAACCAAAACTTACCTTCAATTGCGACGCAGTAAACGGTTCCATAACCTTCCTGAAGTCCTTCATCAAGTCGACGAGGTCCTTGCTGCACTGTCCGCGGTGGATCACGAACGAATGCGGAGCCTTCACCAAGTTCTCAGGCTCCAGCGACTCCTTGGTCGTAGGATTCTTCTTCACACATTTGCCTTTACGTTTACCCATTGTAAAACGTAGTTAATACACTAATAGTAGCAATTTACCACTAATATAAAGCTAATCTTATATTTATCTGTTTATTAAATACATCAATTGTGTATTAATTCGCACATTTGTAGTCAAAATGTTGAAGTTCCACGAGTGTGTTGTTTTATTTTGAGGTTATAACATGCACAGCACAGGACTTGTCAAAATATCTGACAGCCGAGTGACAAGAAAAATTTCGTTTAGAAACTTCAAAACGTTTTGTCCAAAAACTGTAACTCAGTTCTAGAAAATTATATTATAATATGTCAGACCTGGCTTTTTCACTTCGCTTAGGTAAATAGAAGATCCGTCACGATCTTAGAGTATACATCTAGGATCTTCATTATGGATAAATGCTCGAAATTAGTTGTCTCCCGAATAGCAATAGCAACGCAAAGCGCGCAACCGCATACACAAACCATAAGTTTCAGATGTGTGAAAGTCGTGTGTTCAGGAGTTTCAAGATTTATCTTTCTGCTGAATAGTATCAATTTCGGTTGAGTCGTTCTTCGTGGGGAGAGTAAAAGATACATACATTTTACTACTATCATCATCATCAGCCGAGCGTACATTTTACTACTATAAAGACTGCAAGTTCCACTCAGTGGTTGACACATGTTCTATAAATGTGTGCATCCTCTAAAAAGCAGATAGAAAATATCATAAGCCCTAGGGGAAGTTAGTAAGATAAAAATAAAACGCGACAAAACAAATCAAAACAGCTTTATTTCCTGCTGGCTCATCTGTGGATTTTTGAAACTACACTAGGTATTCTTTGTCTAAGTCTCATTATGTATTTCAAGCGGTTTTGTTCAATTTATTTAATTATTAATTAATTGGTATACAAAACCCTCTCCGATGTGAGACCTTAGATTACAATAGCTTAATGTTAAAACGAATAAATACATATTTAAATAATGTTGGTGCCGAGTACTTCCATCACAGTAGGATTTGTACCAGCATAGTAAACAAAAGTTGAGTAATATGAGAAATAACAGCTAACCACTCTATAGTTTGATACACCTTGAACTCGACTAGTTCGGAGCTCCATCCCCACTACCGCGGCTCATTCCGACAATACAAATTCGATAGAGAGAAAGCATATGGTACAAAAACACTGACTTATCACGACACCTAAATACTGAACGTAAGCGCGTGGTAGTGGTTTACAATCACAAACGAATGGTTCTTCAATTCTCTATCTTACTTTAGGTGCAATAAGGTGCAAAATCGTTACCCAACTAGCCTACTATTTTTTATTTGAATTGAAAAGAAAATGTATTTGGTAGCAAGTGTGAGTCACAGAGATTTTCGTTTGTTATTATCTAGCTATGCACCGTAAGGTCCAGCGCACGCGTCGCGCCGATCCGGCAGCCGCGGCCACGGCGTGCGCCGGGACCGTATATATTGGATGAACCCCAACCAAAATATACAAAAATCTTACATCAATAAAGGTGCAATAGAAAAATTACATAAAAAATAGAGAAAATCATTGTTTCGTTGACACGAACTAGAAAAATTATTCAAATTAATTTGCGTTACAACGTTTTTAGTAAAAATCACAATAAAGAATGTCGCAGAGAAACCAAGATTGTTTTGTAGTTATGAATATAAAAAGCCCCTATTTTACCCCTATTAAATTAGCTACTATCTATAGTCCATTCTATACTATCTCAGTTAAATACCGTATCATTAATTTTATTTAAAACTCATATTTATAATGTGTACACATGAACCTGAGTGAAAGGTAAAGTAACACTGACAAACGATTTGGTCGGAGGGACCCCCCCCACAATACTTTAGTGTACACACGCTGTCCTCACAGCGACCACAACGGACCTCCGTATTGATCTACCTACATATTCAAAACCTAGCGGAAATAATTAAAGCCGAATGAACTTGCTTTATTATGTGAAACGGTGAAATACAATAAAAATAAAAAATATCCACGTACAAAATGAGATGTTACGAGATCAGTTCCACTCGAGCGATAGTTTCTCAGTATTACTTTATGCTTCTAACAAATCTGTATATTAAAATTATTCGGTCTGTTTATTTGTAGCTAGGCACGTGATTATGTTTCGTAGCTGTTACAATATTAAAAATAATAATGAATATTCATAAGTGTACTGGGAACCTAGAAACTTGGCAACTTCATGTCGTGTGCCTGGCTACAAACAAACAGACGATCACACCGACTACGCATACAATGTTATCGTGAACATGAGTTACAACAAGGGTACCCTCTGACCGAACGGTACAAGTCGAAGCGTCAAGCTATTAAAACCAAATAGTGTCGCGCAGTTAGTAACATACGATTGTTTAAATATTTATCAACTAGTTAAGTGCGAAAACGATAGGCACAAACATTCTAACATTCACTTAGGAGTTGAGATACCATTTAGTTATTGTTTCCAATGGTGTGGTGTCATGGCCTAGGTAGTCTATCAGAGCCACAATACATGATGAATGATTAATATCAATTGTGCCAATAAGTAGTAAACCGCACCGCGCGTGCCTACAGATGTACCGGCCGCCACATCCGCCGCCGACTATATTAAAATAAATATTATTAGCACTAAAAGCTAAGTTTTCAATTGAGCTAACTTAATCGATGTAGTTCATTCGTAACCTGTATGTTCCGTGCGCGCGGCGGGCTGCGTGCGAACCGGCACATCGCGGCGCGCGAGTCGCTCGACAACTAATGTAACAAAACTAGTATGAATCGAATCACTTACAAATGTACAACCACAGAGTAGTCGTGGTTGGAATTTTCGCAATAAACTACAAAAAGCTACACTCCCTTCGTACAAAGCATCACAAAAATACTACAAAGAAACGTGTAGACGTAACAGAATATGTTAAAATCGAGCAAAATGATCGATAAATTAATAACAAAATATGTTATATGCAAAAAAATATAATTAAGGTGTCGTTCGCGGACCGATGGTGGAGGCCTCGAGCGAGTTAGTTCACGTGACATGAACTAGGTATATTACAAAATCCTTGCGATGCTGAGTTGGTGCGCGCATCGGTTTCGTCCAAACCACAGCCGAGTCGTTTAGTGTTGATCCATCTGGAAAACAGTGGCGCATCATGTTAAAATGGGGTTATTTAGGGCCTTTCTGGTAGCATAAACATTTTTTTATGTGCATAGTGCTATGGTTCATAGTGCTTTTTCCTTACAACTTTATCTTGACAAGGGCAAGAATACGCCCTTTGGTATAATTAAAAACCGGCCAAGTGCGAGTCGGACTCGCACACGAAGGGTTCCGTTCCATTATCTATAAAAAATAAACGTACTTATTACCTACAATTAGCCAAAACACAAATATATGAATAACAAAGTTATAATTTGCGGTTACCTACTGAAAAAGAGCTATATCTCAAAAATCACTAACTGTATCTTGTTCAAACCAATTTTGGTTGGTAGTTTTTATTGAGATCTATAACATATATTTTTTTCAGATTTTTCACTTTGGTAGTTTAGAAATTACAGGGGGGGGGACACACATTTTGGCACTTTGGGAGTGTCTTACTCTAAAATGATTGACTTTAGGAAAAAATGTTTTAGAAACCTCAGCACCATTTTTTAAGACCTATTCATAGACACCCCACAAGTATAGGTTTGACGAAAAAAAAAAAAATTTGTTTCAGTTCCATGTATGGGAGGCTCCCCCTAATATTATTATTTTTTTATTTTTATACGAAAATCGTAAAGCGGTTAATATAATACATCTACCTACCAAGTTTTAACTGTGTAGTCCTAATAGTTTCGGAATAAAGTGGCTGTGACATACGGACGGACGGACAGACAGACAGACAGACAGACAGACAGACAGACAGACAGACANAAATTTGTTTCAGTTCCATGTATGGGAGGCTCCCCCTAATATTATTATTTTTTTATTTTTATACGAAAATCGTAAAGCGGTTAATAAAATACATCTACCTACCAAGTTTTAACTGTGTAGTCCTAATAGTTTCGGAATAAAGTGGCTGTGACATACGGACGGACGGACAGACAGACAGACATGACGAATCTATAAGGGTTCCGTTTTTTGCCATTCGGCTACGGAACCCTAAAAAGATACATACTTGTTCTTGTCCGTTGGTCTCCTGTGATTTCATCACGTCAGGCAAGTCGGGCGGCGAAGAGTACGGAGTCAGGTCCAAGGCCTCGAACTCGCCATTTTCCTTCCTGTATCAAAAAATATATAAATTAATATCTAATATCCCGAGTATAAATCTAATGACTAATCATCATCTTCCTGCCCTTATCTCAATTTATTTGGAGTCGGCGGAACATGTTTTCCTCTTCCATGCTCTTCTATCTGCCGTCATCTCACAAGTAACAATATTTCGAGCTATATCGGCTTTCACACAATCCATACATCATTTCTTTGGTTGCTCCTTCCAAAATAACCATCCAAATTCATGCTCAGAACTTTCCTAACAACATGATCCTCATTCCTCCGCATCGCATGCCAATGCCATAAATCTAATGACTATCACAGCTATAGAATAGCATCACCAAACTTAATGGCGGGTCGGAGAGGTGCGCGAGGAGTATCCGTGTGCCTGTGCTCGAAAGTTAGCTGCGAAACGCCATTAGGATTGACAAGAACTACAATAATTGTTGATATCTACATAGGCAAGATAAAATATTATTATAAGACCATTTGCATAATTTTTCTTGGCTATAAAAAGTAATTAAAATGCCTAATGTGCCGCATATTGAATATTATACCTAGGTATGCAATTATGCAACTAATGGCAATTAGCGCATGAAGTTAATCTGATTCTATACAATCCATATACCTAAACATTGCTGTTACGGTTTATTTGCCGCTCAAATATATTATTTTGTCGTCAAATGGAAACTGAAATCATCTGCCTAGCCTTTTCCCAACTATGTTGGATCTTCCAACTTAACCGGTTGCAGCAGAGAACCAGTGTTTTATATGGAGCAACTGCCTGTCTGACCTTCACAACCCAGTTACCCGGGCAACCTGATACGGATACGATGGCAAGACTGGATGTTAGATTGTCAGGTTTCAGACTACTCGTAACGACTGCGAAAGATGGTCAAATGACATCTGGAACCCACCAGTTTATCGTGCTTTCCGAAACACAATAAAACTCGTTTTGACAAGATGGTAACCCATCCCCGGACCGACCGCCCCAAACGTGCTTAATTTTATGATCGATCGATCCGCGCGGCTTTGACTTAGCCACGAGCTCTTCATGTAAGATTTGAAATATGGTTTAATTTAATTTGTTAGTAATTTGGATTCATTAACTTTCTAACAAATTCGTATTCAAACAATTCTAATCGAAATAATACGAATCGCTAAAATTCCGTTACATTAGTAACATGGCGTGTGCACTTTCGTTGATAAAGTGCAAACATGCAGCATTGACACAAAATCGATTATTGGGTCAAGGTTCGGAAAAGCAACGTCGCTCTCGATTATTTAGCCATTGCAATCGATTGTTACATTGCCATCTAGGTAACCTAGACTACTTCACACTTCAAAATTGTTGGTGGAAACACAAGTCTAATACAAATGATAGTAAAAAATAATATTTTCGTGATGTTATTTTTAGGGCATGCAAAAATTACCTAAGATCCCTCTAGTCGCTCTTTTGACGAATTTAGGAAATAATATGTTTAACAAATAGTTCGAAAGACATAAACAGCCTTGAGGGGGAGGGGCGATGTTACTTACCTATCTATAGGGATCTATCATCTATTTGGAACAGTCCATGTAACTTATTTCTATAAATTATTTCAGAGATTATTGGAAAGTTTCAGAGGGCCCAGATAAAGTTGTAAATACCTAGATTTTTTTTTAATTTTGATTACTTTCCTATGGCATGATCTGTCAGATAGTTATCTGGAACTCTATCTGGCACCTGTAAAACTGGGAGTTAGTGTTCTTTTTCCCCCATTTTCCTCTTGCCACAACCATGAAAAGGAAAACAAAACAGGAAGTCTCTTTCATACTTTTGGCATTGAAAATATTGCATGTATTAAAGTTTAAAATTATGTTGTTAAGCAAGAGGAAAAATGTTATGTTATCATAGTGAGGTCATTGGCATACAGGTATTACTTATGTTAAACAAATAACTTATAAGGCGTATGTCCTTAAATACTATACAATCATTTTTCCTGCTTATTATGTCAGAAGAGTAAATAAATATATTCTTTTTTCCCCAGTTGCTTGGATAACATGCCAAACACTTTCTAAGATTATGTCCACTTTAAATCTTAAATATTATCATGTGGAGAATTTTCTACCAGTATTATTGACTAGATGTGGTTGCAATTTTCACAGTAGTGAAATCACAGACATGTCCTTTAGTGGAAAGTTATATCTTGTAGTTAGTACAGACAACAGCAGGACCATTTACCAGTCAAACATTAACCTACCTCCATTGTGACAAGGGTGAAAATCTATTGCAGAAATTTTTGTGGTAACTTGATGTGCTGTTGTCTGTACCTGAAATAAAATGCTTTCAAAAGTCTATACTGTACCTTAAAGCCAATCCGATAGGTGCAGGACACTGGGCCTTAGCGGTAGCAGATGTAAGTCCATACTCAGCGAGGGTCTTCTCATCCTCCATCAGCTGGCTGTCCTTGTTGAACAGCATCTGACTTTGTGGAGTCACTTTCAAGATACCTGCAGATATTAATTAGTATTTATTAAGTAATGTTCCAATTTAACCAAAAAATTAAGTTTATTGGATGATAACTTTTAAATGGTCTTTTTAGGGTTCCATACCCAAAGGGTAAAACGGGTGCCTATTACTAAGACTTCGTTGTCTGTCTGTCTGTCTCCACGCTGTATCTCACTAACCGTGATAGCTAGAAAGCTGAAAATTTCACAAATGATGTATTTCCGTTGCCGCTATAACAACAAATACTAAAAATGAAAAAAAAAATAAGGGATGGGGTACGGAACCCTTCATGTGCGAGTCCAACTCGCATTTGGCCGGTTTTTATTGTTATTTTCGTGACAGATTTGATGATGATAATATTAATTTTACAATAATTAAACTGTGACTCCAATTATTATCAAAATAATTTACAGTAACAAAAATAGTAACAGAAGCATATATCACTATCATTGGTCAAGATAAACAATATCCCTTTTATATCTATAAACATTCCATTTCCCTTTGTTTTATAATTTATTTTATCTCCCAAGCTATTTGCTGCTTGAATATAATGGCTGTTAGGGTCCTTCTTGAGTCAACAAACAATTATCTTGAAGGGCAATGTTCATACAGTGCAAATTGCAGTAAGCCTTACTTTATCTTGCTTCATATTGATTATACTCACACTAATCACAGTCCAAAGTCTAGCACACCAACAAACTACACTCCATACTAATCACTCCTCACTATACTTGAATGGAAAGGTTCTATGCAGTACTGCAAATTCTATCAACAGTTCTACTATTTTGAACACAAAACTACATACAAATAAAAGCCTCTGTTTTAGCAACAAACCTGGCAATGCAATGAGTCATATTTTTCCATTGGAAAATATCGCACCAGAGTACATAACCAGCACATGAAACATTCATGAACAATGAAGAATAACACAAGGCTTAACAACAAAACCTACGCTGCGCGCCCGACATTGTATCCCGACTATAAATAGAATTTTCTCATATCGCGATAATCGCACCCACCTTCGATCATTTTCTTCAATTCTAGCACAGTTGTCGTGTCCTTCGCGTCGGTGAAGATGGTTAATTTTTTTCGCCTAATCATTAGAAAGACATCCTGAAAACAAATTCCATTTTTGAGGTTACATCTTTCAAGGGAAAATTGCACGTCAATAGCGCACTGATTACACAATTCGTTAGTCACACTTATATCCAAATGCGTGTTCCTGGAGACTTACCATGTTGAGTTTATATTTATTATATATTATCTATTTATTTTTAGGAAAAAAACTCTCCAAGGCGTACCTACGAAATGAAATTTAACGAAATGACAACTGCAAGAAGCCACAGATTATTAATATCATGTAGCTTCACTTCACTGCAAAACCGATTCACATATCGATTCATATTCACATAATGTTTTATCGATTTTGCAATATGTAACTAAAATGGTCTTCCTTGAAATAAATATAGACAACTTTTGAATTTCTTCTTTCTCGGGTTGGCATTTATAACACAGATATAAATAGATATCCCAAAGACAAATCAAATCAAATTCTTTATTTGCATGTTAAGGTTTTACAGGTCTTACTTAAGTATATCGGTACAGCTTAACGGCCTTTTTCAGGCGTTGCAAAGAGGGCTAGCACTTACATCTAATTACATTTGTTTAACTTAGGACTTAGCATAACTTACAATAGTAGTAGGTAGTATTGCATCCGTTTATTAGACTATTAAGACTTAGTAACACTTATTTAAATTCATTTTGCAATAAACTGTTTTTGAAATAGAATCAAATAGATGTAGACAAGAAATTATGAGTAAAGCGTAAAATGGTAACAATCAATATTTTAAAGGATAATATCTTGAATGATACTTCTGGATACAACTTGGGCATATCGATTCTAAAATTATATCCATTAAATTATCACTACAATGGCTACAGATAATAAACTTCAATTTTATGTTTTTCACTATTATATGTTAATATATAATTATGTAAAACAACAAACCATTTTTTGCACTCCGAATATCACAAAATTTATGAATAAGTATTCATTGAGTAAATGGGTGTTTTTTTATAACTACAAGATATGGCTAACAGAAAGAGGCGGAATAAACAGGCGTCAGTAACAAGTGCGTTCTGAAGCCTCACTTGTCTAATATATTTGCGTATTTTGGAGGAAAACAATAACTGCACTAAAATTTTTATTTATTTAAAAACAAATTGCAGTTACTTATTTAAGTTTGTAAAGCAATTTAATAATATTGTGAAATTCAAAGTTAAAAGTTGTCGCTTGCTTTTTTAGAATAATCGAAGACGACTTGTCAATTTTAGATTTTAACCTTGACAGAAATTCTGAACGCATTAGCATTTTAGCTTCGCACTTTGCAAAATGTGAAAACAATAATAACGTGTGTTTTTATAATTTTTAATACTGAAATGATATTTAGATACTTAGCTAATAAAAAATTTACCTTTATACTTGTAATGTAACTATTAGGAAAAGTTATATAAAATATATAGCCTTCGTATAACCTCAGTTTGTTAGCAATATGAATCCGCTAGTTTGTGCGAATTGTCGTAACGAGAAGACAGTGAACGCGACTGATAACAGGCTGGTTACGGAGAGCTGTGGCCATGTGAAGTGTATGAACTGTTTGCTGAACGAGAAGACTGGTTGCCAAGCTTGCCTTAGAGAGAAGAAGCCGACTGACGGAGATCCTCTGGGTGGAACTATAGAGGGAGGGTCGGTAGACGAGAGCTCGCCGGCTGATGCAGACGACAAGTCGTTTGACGGAGACCTCGACAAGGAAATCCAGTGCGAGATAGATGATTTTAATATGAAGAAAAAACTTGAGACATCACATATTAAAGAAGAAACAGGTAATATTATTGTTTAATTTATGTTTTTACATTATTAAGCACACTAACAGTTGGTTACTTTCCAATAGCTTAGAGATATTTAGCTTTTCTAGCAGTTTCCTGAAGCATTTCAGTGATGGAGCTGTCACAACATCTTCAGTCACATTAAAAAGCATCATAGAGAGAAGGAATCCATTATTCATTTTCCTATAAGAAATTGGTTAGCTTCTCTGTCCCTATAGCTATAGTTAATCAGTAGAAATTGCTTATAATGGCAAACTGTGTGTGAAACTAGCTGTATGTCAAGGTTTCACCCCCATCCAGAGGGAATTACTTTAAGCACCTATGTAAAAAGTAGCTGACATGTTATTCTAATGTGCTAGCTATCTAACTTTCATTAACCTCAACAGTTTTTGTGTGAATGAGTATCAAACATACACACATTCAAACTTCCATGTTTACAATAGTAGCGTGATTTTATTTCAACAAATATTAGTGTTAAGTTACCCCATGTTAGTTATTATTTGTACTTCATGTAAAGACAACCGCATATCCAAAAATAACTTTTAAATAAATACATTACAGATGCGAATGGCAAGATGTTTCTGTGCACAGTTTGCAAGAAGAAGTTCCATGCTCGGAGCCAGGTGGCATACCATGCATATTGTAATGGCCAGCGGAAGCCTTACCAGTGTCCTGAATGCAATAAGGTAACAAGCTATATTAATGTTAACATTCTCCACCTTATTATAAAACATGGTCTTAAAAAGTACTAGGTTTAGTAATTAGAGCTTCAACTTTGTTTGTGATAATGTTTTATACCTAGTACTAAAGCCAGTTCTTTCTTAGGACCATGTTTTATAATAGGGTGGTGCATATTTGTAGCCATAGAAAAGTGGAAAATTATGATGGTGATTAGAAAACTGTGAATCTGTTTATTTGTTCTGCTATTCTAGGTTCTAATTCGGCTTCAATGTTCTTGTCAGTATAGTATGTAATTAATTCATGATAGCAATAGGCATGTTTATTGTTTTTTTTTTTCAAATTTCTTCTATTACTAATACATTTCCTGACTGTCAATGAAAGAACAGGTTTATTATTGCAAAAAACTGAACATAAAGTATATTTGCAGACATTTGCCACAACGTCCCACTATCAGTACCACATGCGGGTGCACCGCAACGAGCGCACTTACCCCTGTGACGTGTGCGGCGAGGGGTTCTTCCAGATGTCAAAGTTGCAGAGGCACAAGTTAAAACATACTAGTAAGTATACACTGTGAATAATATAAACCATCATCATATCAGCCAATTCCAGTGTTGAACATAGGCCTCCCACCAGTGGCGTAGCTACGAAGGGGCTAGCCGGGGCAGTGCCCCGGGGCCCCCAAGCTCAGGGGCCCTTCGAATCATTACCAGAAAATGACGATCACACTGAATTTAATAAAGACAGGTTGCGACCCGACTTTCGCGCTCGTCTTTTTACTCAGAAAACTAAAAAAAAGCTCGCTCTGTTCACGCATGTTACATATCCCATTCCTTTTTTCCTTTAAAGGGCCACATTTTTCTATTTGCCCTGGGGCCCGCGGTTACCTAGCTACGCCACTGCCTCCCACAATGAACGCCAATCGTTCTAATGGAGGGCAGCAGCACTGTTGGTGGTGGTTGGTTAGCATTCCAGTATTTACTGTCATCAACCCGCCTGCCAAGCGCAGTGCCTATAGCACATCCTCTCAATATGAATGTCAAGAAAAATTGCGGTGTACATAGAATCTACCCTTGGGGTACACCTATCAGGTACGAATGTGTAAAGAATAATTATGTTGTAATGTATGTTCTGAGCCTTTTTTAATGATATGAAGCCGCCAATCTTTCATGGATTACTTGTCATTCACTTTGGTATAGTTCCACCTCCATAATAACAACCAAACGAGGGTCTCAAAGGCTTAGGTTAGGTTTGCGATTTCTGGGTTAATAGGTTTTCCCAATCTTTTGTCGGTCCTTATGATCCTCCTTATGATTTTGTTAATACAAAATATTTTTATAAACATTCGTAGAAGAGAAGAAGTTTGCATGCAGCGAATGCAACAAGGCGTTCAACAACTTGACGTCGCTCCGCAAGCACGGGCTCACGCACACAGACGAGCGCCCGTACGCGTGTCCTACCTGCGGCAGTCGCTTTAGAGACAGCTCTAACCTGAGGAAACATGTCAGGAAGCACGGTGAGTTGTCAAGTAGTTCTTTCACCGACTTAGAAATACAGGAGGAGGTTCTCAATTCGGCCGGTATAATTTTTTAGAAGGACAATTTCATTTCTATTCTGTTATTTGATAGCCCTCATATTGAGGATGCATCTGGGCACGAAGTAGTTTCTTCGGGACGTGGGTGAAACTGCGGCAAACAGCTATATTTAAATGAAGTCCTTTTTTGATATGGTATAATTTGTTAAAAAAAATCAAAATATAAAAATATTTTTATATTATAAAATTGTTGTGCATAAATCACATTTTTATAATCAGACTACTTTTACTTTACATCCGAGATTATTTGGTGAGTTTGAATTCAGCTCACCAAACAGCTAGGTAACTCCACGGCCAGATTCACAGGTTCCTAATTACTTCTAAATTATCATCTAACAGATAGTGCCATAGAAATATTTTTTAATTTTGATTACATTTCTACGGCATCCGTTAGATAGCTATCTGGTACCTGTTCAACTGGCCGTCGAGTTGCTAAGTTAGCTGTGTGTTGGGATATGTATGCGAGCGGGTGTGTGTTAGAAAGGAAGTGCGTGTGCGGCGCGTGGGGCGGCTGCGCGCGCTGCGGGGCGCGCGGCGCGCGGCGCCCGCACGTGTGCCCGCGCTGCCCGCAGGCCTTCCACTCGCGCAAGGACATGCGCCGACACGCCGCCGTGCACACCGGTACGTACTACATTATTATTTTAGTATATCATACCCTGTTTACAATTTTGTTGGTCGGTGTTGTGTGTTTTACGCTTCTCATTCTTCTTTGTCATCTGAGTGTCTTATTCATGCCACTTTCCTCATTTATAATATGTACGAAATTTATTAAGCTTTATCAAGACTGCTGAATTTGCAAGAACTCTCAAACAAAATCTTGTTGATGGCTTTTTTAGCGCCTTGAATAAGTGTTTTAAAATATAGAGATTGAATATAAATTAAAACATGTGAATAAAACTCAAGATCCACACATGTAATTTACTTCTAAAAATCATACATCACAATATCATAAACATTTCCACAGACTCCAAACCCTTCCGCTGCAAAGTGTGCAGTCGCCGCTTCAGAAGGAAAGACAACCTAGAGCGACACATCCGCAACACGCACCCCGACTACGTGCCCGCCACCGCCGTCGACTGCGACGAGGCCGCTCTCAAGCAGATCCATGCCAACGGACACACCACCAAACTGGACGACTATCAGAAAGACGAGAAAACCAAACTACAAATCCTCAACCCCTTACCACCGCTTCCGCAAGAAGAAATACAAAAACACATGCATGAGAACACGACTAAACAAGATAAAGTCGAGCCAGATATCACTATCGATAAATCTTACATTTTAGTAGCAAACAACGCGCGCCAAAGCGTCATCGTTGGCAACAAAACGGCGAACGTCGAACCGAAACCCGTCACTAGTCCCTCGCAGGAATGTGAATACGTGCACAAGATACGAAAAGCTTCCATAATACCCTTACCGCCTATAGATTTGCGGAAAATGATAGAATTAGAAGAACAAACCAATTTGAATAATTTAGATTTGGGCGCTCCTCCGAAAGACAAGAAGACTTTGTATGAGAAGATATTGTACGGGGACAGGGAGAGAGATAAGAAGGACCACGACGATAACAATGTGGACTCTGGACCTGCCGGAGTGCACTGGAGGAGGAAGCTGAAGCAATCTGTGTCTATAGGTATGTCAGTCTTTGATTACGTTGAAATCTAGCCAGTCATACAAAACAGTTCGCGCCAAATAATTTTGAAATTCTGAAGTTAGCAATATATTATTTTGATATATTTTTAATGACTATTGTGATTTCAGTAGTAGGCTACTTCAAATCGCTTTTCTAACAATATATGTACAAAGCAATACGCAAGCAATCCTCTAACTTCAGAATTGTTAAGTAAAAGTTACTTGGCGCGACTATACTGCGTAAGTTATGTAATTAATAGTGTCTCATTCCTTTTCAGATTTGAAATGATATGAAGGCTGAGTTTTTAGCAGGGTGGGCAAGAAAGGCAGTTTAGTAGTTTTTGTAGTATACAATTTTATATGTATTTAATGCATATTAGTGTTAAGAGAATGATAGTATATATATACAAAGCATGGCATTCACCATACAATAGTTTAATGGATTTTTCCAACGCAACAACAACTTCCATAATACACCGTGTGATTATACTAGTAAGTAGTTATACATATAACATAACCAGTTTGAGAATACAGTTAGAATAGATATTTTGGTAATGTTTTCATACCCATACACGAAAGCAGTATATTAATCCATGTAGCACGTATCGCTAGCTCCTTCTATACAATATTTGCAAGATAGTCGCTAGATCACAATATCCTCGCATGTTATATAAGATACACTACAGTTTAGCCTGGCGCTGCTCGTTGGCAGGCCATACAGTTTAAGAAATCCTGTACAGTTCACGTCAAATATCTTTGCGCCTCTGAAGTTAGGTACAGACTCCAATCTGTCAAATTTCTTCAATAGATTTTCAACCTTATCGCAACAGTGGAAGGTTAATGTTCGATTGGTAAAATTTTACAGATTCGGTTGACCTGCTGTGGTCTGTACTTGATACTTGTGCAGTAGTGTTTTGTTTGTACAGACGACAGCACATCAAGTTATCACAATCTGTCAAATTTCTGCATAAGATTTTCAACCTTATCGCAACAGTGGAAGGTTAATGTTTGATTGGTAAAATTTGACAGATTCGGGTACCGTGACCAGTTGTGGTCTGTACATTTGAATGTTGCGCAGTCATTAGTAGCTAACTCCGGAGGTGTATAATTATAGTGAAACTTGTACTAGGTAAACACTGCCGCTATGGAAACTTAGGCCCAGGTATACCGACGGCATAAACGTCAGTTTTAGCAAAACAACTGCGTACTTTAAAACTTGTACGTAGAAAATCATAGTAAACAATTGTTTTACGATGAATGACGTTTAACGTTGTCGGTAAAGGGCGTAAATACTGCCGCTATGCGAAACTTAACCAGTCAATGTTACTAACAATAGATTTAAGTGCGTCCAAGACGCGTTAGTTGTAAGACGTTACGATTATATTATTATCAATTATTATTGTATGTATTATGAATTGTATCAGATTTTAACATGTTTTAAATTCAAATGATTTATAGAATGCAAGTCTCTGGCAAAGGACCAAATGTTTGTTTTGATCTCGCTAAAGGTTTTAATGAATTAACGCTTATTTTTTAAATTGAATTTTGTTGGGACGAAGGACGGGGTAAGAGACTGATTGTAGTGTGGAGGTACCACAGCTGAGTAACTTTCGATTGATATACTGAAAATGTCCTATTGCATGTGTATGTTATTAACAAACATATTAATACTTTTGTATGATAACGTAAGCAATAACTACCGGTTAATAAATAGGGTGATTGTTTTTTTAAATATCGTCATTATACAATGCTCATATCGTTGATTGGTCTGCCAAAAGATTCTAAGTATGTGATAAAGCGATCATAGTCTGGTAAATTGTGAAAGAATATATAAANTCGCGCAAGGACATGCGCCGACACGCCGCCGTGCACACCGGTACGTACTACATTATTATTTTAGTATATCATACCCTGTTTACAATTTTGTTGGTCGGTGTTGTGTGTTTTACGCTTCTCATTCTTCTTTGTCATCTGAGTGTCTTATTCATGCCACTTTCCTCATTTATAATATGTACGAAATTTATTAAGCTTTATCAAGACTGCTGAATTTGCAAGAACTCTCAAACAAAATCTTGTTGATGGCTTTTTTAGCGCCTTGAATAAGTGTTTTAAAATATAGAGATTGAATATAAATTAAAACATGTGAATAAAACTCAAGATCCACACATGTAATTTACTTCTAAAAATCATACATCACAATATCATAAACATTTCCACAGACTCCAAACCCTTCCGCTGCAAAGTGTGCAGTCGCCGCTTCAGAAGGAAAGACAACCTAGAGCGACACATCCGCAACACGCACCCCGACTACGTGCCCGCCACCGCCGTCGACTGCGACGAGGCCGCTCTCAAGCAGATCCATGCCAACGGACACACCACCAAACTGGACGACTATCAGAAAGACGAGAAAACCAAACTACAAATCCTCAACCCCTTACCACCGCTTCCGCAAGAAGAAATACAAAAACACATGCATGAGAACACGACTAAACAAGATAAAGTCGAGCCAGATATCACTATCGATAAATCTTACATTTTAGTAGCAAACAACGCGCGCCAAAGCGTCATCGTTGGCAACAAAACGGCGAACGTCGAACCGAAACCCGTCACTAGTCCCTCGCAGGAATGTGAATACGTGCACAAGATACGAAAAGCTTCCATAATACCCTTACCGCCTATAGATTTGCGGAAAATGATAGAATTAGAAGAACAAACCAATTTGAATAATTTAGATTTGGGCGCTCCTCCGAAAGACAAGAAGACTTTGTATGAGAAGATATTGTACGGGGACAGGGAGAGAGATAAGAAGGACCACGACGATAACAATGTGGACTCTGGACCTGCCGGAGTGCACTGGAGGAGGAAGCTGAAGCAATCTGTGTCTATAGGTATGTCAGTCTTTGATTACGTTGAAATCTAGCCAGTCATACAAAACAGTTCGCGCCAAATAATTTTGAAATTCTGAAGTTAGCAATATATTATTTTGATATATTTTTAATGACTATTGTGATTTCAGTAGTAGGCTACTTCAAATCGCTTTTCTAACAATATATGTACAAAGCAATACGCAAGCAATCCTCTAACTTCAGAATTGTTAAGTAAAAGTTACTTGGCGCGACTATACTGCGTAAGTTATGTAATTAATAGTGTCTCATTCCTTTTCAGATTTGAAATGATATGAAGGCTGAGTTTTTAGCAGGGTGGGCAAGAAAGGCAGTTTAGTAGTTTTTGTAGTATACAATTTTATATGTATTTAATGCATATTAGTGTTAAGAGAATGATAGTATATATATACAAAGCATGGCATTCACCATACAATAGTTTAATGGATTTTTCCAACGCAACAACAACTTCCATAATACACCGTGTGATTATACTAGTAAGTAGTTATACATATAACATAACCAGTTTGAGAATACAGTTAGAATAGATATTTTGGTAATGTTTTCATACCCATACACGAAAGCAGTATATTAATCCATGTAGCACGTATCGCTAGCTCCTTCTATACAATATTTGCAAGATAGTCGCTAGATCACAATATCCTCGCATGTTATATAAGATACACTACAGTTTAGCCTGGCGCTGCTCGTTGGCAGGCCATACAGTTTAAGAAATCCTGTACAGTTCACGTCAAATATCTTTGCGCCTCTGAAGTTAGGTACAGACTCCAATCTGTCAAATTTCTTCAATAGATTTTCAACCTTATCGCAACAGTGGAAGGTTAATGTTCGATTGGTAAAATTTTACAGATTCGGTTGACCTGCTGTGGTCTGTACTTGATACTTGTGCAGTAGTGTTTTGTTTGTACAGACGACAGCACATCAAGTTATCACAATCTGTCAAATTTCTGCATAAGATTTTCAACCTTATCGCAACAGTGGAAGGTTAATGTTTGATTGGTAAAATTTGACAGATTCGGGTACCGTGACCAGTTGTGGTCTGTACATTTGAATGTTGCGCAGTCATTAGTAGCTAACTCCGGAGGTGTATAATTATAGTGAAACTTGTACTAGGTAAACACTGCCGCTATGGAAACTTAGGCCCAGGTATACCGACGGCATAAACGTCAGTTTTAGCAAAACAACTGCGTACTTTAAAACTTGTACGTAGAAAATCATAGTAAACAATTGTTTTACGATGAATGACGTTTAACGTTGTCGGTAAAGGGCGTAAATACTGCCGCTATGCGAAACTTAACCAGTCAATGTTACTAACAATAGATTTAAGTGCGTCCAAGACGCGTTAGTTGTAAGACGTTACGATTATATTATTATCAATTATTATTGTATGTATTATGAATTGTATCAGATTTTAACATGTTTTAAATTCAAATGATTTATAGAATGCAAGTCTCTGGCAAAGGACCAAATGTTTGTTTTGATCTCGCTAAAGGTTTTAATGAATTAACGCTTATTTTTTAAATTGAATTTTGTTGGGACGAAGGACGGGGTAAGAGACTGATTGTAGTGTGGAGGTACCACAGCTGAGTAACTTTCGATTGATATACTGAAAATGTCCTATTGCATGTGTATGTTATTAACAAACATATTAATACTTTTGTATGATAACGTAAGCAATAACTACCGGTTAATAAATAGGGTGATTGTTTTTTTAAATATCGTCATTATACAATGCTCATATCGTTGATTGGTCTGCCAAAAGATTCTAAGTATGTGATAAAGCGATCATAGTCTGGTAAATTGTGAAAGAATATATAAATGAAATATGTAATATTAGTTTTTATAATGTCGACTGAAGATCATGATCTCTGATGTAAGTTGATCTCACGTATTTTAAGTTGATGTTTAACATTGTTGCGCGGTATTTACTGAACTCGTTCACTTCACACTTACTACTTTTATTAGAAGAAGTATACTAATGAGCCATTGAATCCTTGACAGATTTCAATAAAAGCATAATGTAACCAAGGTTGTGATTAACCACATAAATCGATTGCTTTTATATAACTAAAGTGAAGTACACTACAGTACATTATGGCGCCAAAGTGAACGAGGTACAAGTACCATAAACTACGAGATAACGAAGCCTTTTACTCATCCGTTGATGTTTTACTGATCACAAATGTAACCTTTGACATAAAATGCGTATTTTACTATATTGGTATCTGTATTTTGCTAATATTTTATATCTTAACATTTTGTAATATCGATGAACTTAGATACAAATAAATGAATTGAAGCGATTTCTTGTTTTATTGTTGTAATAAATATTGTTCGATCACTACCTGTATCTGTTGCCAGTTGAAACAATATTCTTGGGTTGTGGCCAATTTTTTCATGTAGCGCATTAGGGAAATATACAGAGACGAACTAAATATTTATGAATTCACAGTATCGTAAAGGTGTAACTTTCGAACTCTTGTTAAAATTGTATAACCACAGCCAACCCTAGAGCAGTGTACCTTCCACATGACGGAGGCAGAAACTACAGAATTAGAGCAAAATGGTTCTATAATATCAATTGTGAAGATTGTCTTAAAAAAAAAGATGTAAGGTCTAGGCTCCACCAAAGTGAAGAGGAAATATTTTTAAACACCCAATAGCATTTCTCTGCCCACGCAGTAGAATCCCTCCGTTTGAAAGCTTCTCCGCTCCCCTCCACTCTTGTGGAGTCTGGGCCTAAGCTTTGTAACGATGCGATGTCGAGCGATATATCCATTAAATTCGTTCAATAAAACTAAAAATTCCCTTACACTCATGAATCCACATAATAGCCCACTAAATACCTCCCTGTCAGCAAAAACACAGATAAATCACAGGAAGGGTATTATGTAAGGCCAGCCAGTGTACTCCCGGTCACAGTCAATGTTACCAGTCACGTCCGCGTTCCACCATGGACATAGTCGCCGATATCACGGAGCTATACAAAGATAACAACTGGAAGGAGATAGTGCATCGGTATCATGACCATCCGGAACGGAATAAGGTGCTGTGGGTGTACCCCAGTGAGGAGAACTTCCAGTTTGTTAAGACATGCTTGGCAGAGTTGAACTGTGATAGGGTCGTGAGCATAGGCTGTGGCAGTGGACTGCTGGAGTGGATGATCATCGAAGCTACTGGTAATTCTTCGAATTTTGTATTTAAAACTATATTACTCGTTCATGTTAACTGCTGAGTAGATTTTGATGAAACTGAGCAGTAATATAGCTTATGCATAGGAGCTTTTTATTATACGCGAGTGAAGTAGAGCTCTTGGGGTTCGCGTGAAACCGCAGGGAACAGCTAGTGTTTGTTTCTGATTCTTTTTATATCGCATCAGTATGAATTTTAATATAGGACGTAGATACGTGCTAAAAATTGTCTGGAATATACATATAAATATTTCACCCACGCATACGCACGTCTCCAGATTTTTGGAAACTGTTCATAATGAATGAATGATGCTAGATTCTAAATATTATTTTATGTACATATACACAGATATATGTGTATTTCAGGTGTGCCGGTATCAGGCATCGAGGTAGACGGAGCGTGGTGGCGCTGCAAGTACGCCCCGCCCACCTTCATACCTCTCCACTTCACCCCCGCGGAAATAGACAACGACACGATCACTTTACTGCAGAGGAATAACAATACTGCTATTCTGTTCTGCTACTTCAACAATCGGAACGCGTTTGAAGACTACTTGAAATACTATAAAGGGAACGTTCTAATTATCATCGGCCCGCATAAGATAGGGGTTCACACTGACCCCAAACCTTTCGATGACGTCAGCGAAGACTGGGTCCTCTACAAATCTCAAGAAATTAGGAACAGTGGAGACTTTATAGCAGTGTACACCAAACAAAATATAGAAACACATTCCATTTAATAAATAAATATTTACATCGATTACTTGATTAACAGTCTTTTGATAAATAAATCGCTTCGGCGCGCTAGAGTGCGCGGCGAAGCGTGGCCCAAACTTTAAACGCGATTTTTACAACAACAATGTTATTTGTTAAGCAACATTCACCTTCAATCTATGTACAATCCCTGTAATTTTGACGCATGTTTACTCATCTATAATCTGAAGATCACATTTAAAAAATGTAATCAAAACACGAGGTAATGTTGCTTAACAAACAAGTGGAGGTATAACAACAACATCACAGAAGGGCTTTTAGCTACAACAAGAATACGAGGAGATCCTTATACTTAATTCTTCATGAGTTCAATGTTCTTCACGTTTATCTTGTTAGTGGAGGGTCGCACGGTGGTGTTCATCATGGGATCCATCACACTTTGAGTTAAGATCTGCATATAATCTGCTCTCTCGTTCCCAGCGCTCTCACCAGCAGATTCTAGCAGATCTTTTTGATTAATAATGGGGACTTCACTAAATATCCTGTTGATGTCGTCCTGCTGAAAGCCGGTGTCCGCGTCGAGGAAGTGGAAGTCGTTGTGTGGGTACAGCCCTTCGAGGCTGTAGTACATGTCTAGACGCGGCAGCAGCTTGTTATCATCGGAATTGTCATCGATCTCGATAACGTCATTCTGCTCTTCCACTATCTCTTGCAGGGTAACTCCGGTCAGGTCCATCAGCCCCGTAGAATACTTCTCGCCCATCAAACCGTCTCCGAAGAAGTTGTCCATGGGAGTCGGGTTCGGAGCCCCGTTGTTGATGGGTATATTATAGAAGTCTGATTTCACTTCATTTTTGATTTCGCTCATGTTCTTGTGTATATCTTCGAGCGGCGGCGACGCTTTGTATTGGAGGGCTATCGCCTGAATTCTCTCCAAGCTTGGAGACTGTGTGTTTTGTTTGATCGTACTCTCCAGTTTTATATAGCTCGGATCATTATTTTGTATCTTCTGTGGCGGAGGGAGCGTCGTCATGGCGTTGACGTTAATTTGTTGGTTAAATGAGAATATCTGTGGGTTGTTATTCATCTCATTATCAACCGGTGTTGTTGCCGCATCTGCCAACATTGTCTCTTGCGGGTAAACCATGATGTTGTTGGGGGATTGGCTCAGCGATGGTTCTGGTTGCAGTTGCATGAACTGCGTCGTGATCAGATTGTTGAAGGTCACAGGACCGCCCAGTCCGAATCTCTCATTGTCCTCCAGTCTCCTAAACGCCATTTTCTGCTGCGAGTGGAACATATTCTCCTGGTCTGGACCTTTTAGTATTAGGTTGCTCTTCACAGATATTTTCGGCTTCTTCCTTGGAATCCCTTCTGGCTCCATAGATATGTTTACCGGAGAGTTGCTTGACGACGGTACGGGTAATATCTGTGTCGGTTTTATTATAGGACCGGTCACTTTTGTACTAGATAGAGATATTTTATCGACGGGCTTCAGCGTGATATTGTTCCGCAAAGATATTTGCGGTGCGGGAGGCAACCTGATCGGGAAGTTAGCCATGATGTTGTTATTTATATTGTTTGGAATCGAACAGTGGTTTGAAGTCAGAGAATTGACGTTATTATTCTGTAGGAGACTTTGCTCTATCGACACTGAGGGGTTGAGGAAACCATGCAGGTTGGACGGAGTGCCGTCGTATGAGAGCAGCGGGTGTTGCGCTTGGAACTGGTGGCGTTCCATCATTGTGTCGTTAGAGCTTTCGGAAATGAGGCAGTCCGAGTTGTTGTCCTCCTTGCTGAGGTCTGTGGCCATAATTTGATTGTTGAATATTGGCTCTTGGCCACTGTTGTTGGGAGTGCTACAGTAGTTTTTGACAAAGTTCTGTGGCAAGTTCTCATTGTAACTATCGCAGTCATACACCTCAATCGGTATTTCATTGACAGTCTTGGGAGCAGACTCTGCATTCGCTTCACTGCTGATGTTAGGTTTCTCGTTGGTTTTTTCGGCGTTACTGGGAATGGTCCACGCGGGTTTGTTAACTTTGTTTTTGTTCATTTCTATGAACACTTGCACTCCTTCTTTGTCGGAGTGTGTGGTGAGGTGCTGTACGTACTTGTCCTTGCTGATGCACTTGAAGGGGCAGTAGGGGCAGCGGTGCACGTCACTGTCCGCCACGTTGGGGTGCTTGGAGATCATGTGCGTGGTGAACACAGTCGACTGAATGGTGGAGTACGCACAATGTTTGCATTTGTACACGTTCTCTTTGGAATGCTGCTTCTTGTGCCGCCGCAGTGCATTGTGATCCCCCGATCTGTAGCTACACTGATCGCATTCATAAGGTCTGTCACCTGGAAATACGCATACGAAACTAAAATTACTAACTGCAACCGTATCGCGGGCTCGTCGAAGTCGAAATTTTTTATTTCATATAGACCTATTACAGGTTCTTACTAAACGTCAATAGCTAGGTGCAAGGTTCAAGGTCTGAATGTTTTCTAATATCAATAAAATGCAGTAATATATCAAGAATACTGTAAATATAAGTAGGTAAGCCAACAAAAATACCATGGTTAATCAAACAGTATGAATACCCACCAGTATGAGATCTTATATGGAGTTTAAGCTGTTCCTTCCTAGCGGTGGAGTAGTCACAGTGCGAGCAGCTGAAGGGTTTCACTTTGCTGTGTACCTCAGCCACGTGCACTCGCAACCGACGCTCGCTGGCGAACTCGCGCTGGCAGATTGTGCAACAAGCGGGGGTTGCTGACTCCTTGTGGATTAGCTTGTGTTTGGAGAGCTGGTTCGAGTTTTTGAACCCTTTTGAACATATTGAACCTGGAAAACAAGGGTTCTGATGATGTACTAGTAAAACTTTAAGGCGGGGTCCAGGCTTGTATAGTCCACATATAATCTAAATGACTGAAATTAAAAACTAGTACCTAATATCTATTTAGTCTAGAAGACTGCCTGATGTTCTATGACAGTAAAATAGAAAGTATTTTAATAATAGCCTAAAAAGTATGAGAAGTACAGGATATGTAAACAAAGTCTGAATTTTTACTTACATATAAAAAGTTTTAACTTCTTATGACATTTCATGTGGACATTGTGCAGTCGATACCTATTATAAGTTTTGAAGCCGCACACATCACAAGTGGGGAGCTCCATATCTACCTCGTGGACTTTCCACAGGTGTGTGTGCAGTGCATCAACTGCCGCACACACCTGTGAACACTCGGGACACACCAGCTTCCCATTCTGGTGACATTGTCTATGATATGCAAGAGTCTGGTCCTCCTTCAGACATGTTCTACAGCCATTTATTAAGCACATGGTGCCTACTTTCTTGTCTGCCTCCTTGTTGCTAGCTTTGACCTCCTCAGGCTTCATTTGGTCAGACTTAAGTAGCAGTGGAATGTGAGTCAAGTCTTTTGTTTGCACTGGAGATAGTGTGGCCTCCATGGAGGTCAGGCACGGCTGTATTGATGATATAAGATCTGGCACACTGCTTACTTGGATCATGTTACAGGACGGGTTGATTGTGCCCGCATCTGACACACTCACAAACTGAGTGGAGATATCATTTGTGTACACAATGTTTATGCTTGCTTCCTGAATAATCTCTTTAGGATCCACCTTCTCAAAGTTAGGTGTGCTCATCTTATTCAATTCATCTACAGATATGAATGCCACTCCTTTTGGCAAGTCATTGTTGATGTTCACGGCATCTGGAACTATTTCTATAACCTGTGGTATCTTTATATCAGCTATACTCTGTGCTATTTGTGATGCATGAGGTGGTTCTATGCTAGAGCTCTCTTTTTTCAATTTAGCATTTTTAAGAGCAATTTGAACTAGACTTTTAATCATTTTCTTGACATCTTTGATGCCCATCTTATGATGGTTCCGCAAGTGATTCCGGAGAGTTTCCTCAGCGTCGAAAGCGCTGGCGCATCCGGGACACGAGATCTGAATGTTGTCCGCCAGACCATTGCTCTTGGCCAAATCTGGATGAACAGTGAACAGGTGGAACTTTATGTCATCCTCGGCCATCGCCATGTAGGGACAGGCTTCACATTGGAAGAATGGAGTAGATCCCACGGATTTCTCCTCGTAAGACATGACCTTCTCCTTTGGCGTGGGTTTTATTTCATTCAATCCTTGACTAGCCATTTTACTCACATTTAACACATAACATTGAGAAGACATGTTTAGTGGCACAAAAGGCACTATTGTACCACTGTGTATTTAAAATCAAAACAATTCAGCACTTCAGAACAGCTGTAAACATTGGTGGCCATTTTAGTTTTCATTGAAGAAGTCGAGAACTATGAACAAAGATGACAATCAAATGAAATATACTTAGATTATGAAATTACTTTATTCTTATGCGAGCCATACACATTAAATTGTAGTATATTACATGTTATATACAAAGGTGCTGCAAATTTTACGTTCAATTGTAGTCTTTGTCAGACTCTTTGACAGTGACAGTTGACAGCATAAGCACAGATAGTACAATCCCGAATAGTCATGTGTATGAATACTAATATTGGTCGTAAATAGATGTCATTTTTATTTATTTTATCTTCAAAAGATTTTCAAAACTAACACTATTTATCTCGGTTGACTTTGTTGAGCTATCGTAATTGCACATGAAAGACATTGTCTGCGTTCTATCTAACAGTTCTTTTTCATCCTTGTTTTTAGGAAACAAAACGACACTCAGCCGAGTTAGTAACATAGTCGAATTAGTTTATGGTTACTTTTTGACGTTTGTTGTAAAGTTGTAACATTTTTGTCTATGGCTGACAGCGTTGCCAATCCGTGGGGAATTCCCCAAACTGTGGGGAATTTCAAGTCGAGTGGGGAATGTGTGGGGATTGTTGTCATGTGGGGAAAATGCGGGGATTCTCACAATTTGCCCACAGTCCCATAGAATTTGACAATCGGCAGTTTGAAGTTTAAGTATTTCATAATTTCATCTGTGCTGCGTTCAGAACATACACCCGGGGTGCACTCCAACGCCTTCCAACCCGTTCAGAACGTCGGAGAAATGTCACTCTGACAAGCAACCGATGGTTTCGCACCAGTTGCATGATTTGAGTCAGAACAAAATGAAAAATACAACCAAACAACCGTACTCTGATGTTCTGAACGCAGCCCCACGTATTTAGTACTCATTGCAACCACGAAATTCGTTTAGGGAATCCCTGTTCGTCTTTTAATCATTCCACAGATAGGTATGTATTATGTTCGTTCACAACAACTTGATTCGCGAAATAAAACGTAATAATAATCTCTTTGAGGCGACAATAAAAGAAAATATTGAAAAAAAAATAGGTTACAAATGGTTATTGAAGAAAGCTCCAGACAAGAAAACACAAAATAATACTTAGTCCTATAAATAAGATAATGCGTCTAAAATCATGTTATCTACAACTATATGGCTAAAAACTGCATCTAGTTCTATTATTATTGAAATTTTATTCAATCTGGCTTCTTTTCTGTAGATAATCTATGTGGGGAATTTGTGGGGAATTCGAAGTTTACTCTCCCCAAATTTGGGGAATTTCACTTCGATTTTTGGGGAATTTGGACTACTAGCATTGGCAACCCTGATGGCTGAAGAAATTCGTTCGACTGACGTATCCCATTGATATCGGCATCGTGTATTATTTTTAATTAAACGAAATAAAGAATAAACTACCAAAATGAGCGTAAGTAATTTGTATATTTAAACGTAACTTCCAGTTTTAAGTTATTTGGTAGCATAAAATTCATTTGCGTTATGTTATTTCAGCTGGAAATTGAATCGATGGTTCGGTACACGTCTCCTATCAACCCGGCAGTTTTCCCGCACCTCACACTGCTTCTCCTCGGCATTGGCATCTTCTTCACTGCGTGGTTCTTCGTCTACGAAGTTACGAGCACTAAATTATCGCGAGATTTGTTCAAAGAGCTATTGTTATCATTGGTTGCCTCCCTGTTCTCCGGTTTCGGAATTCTGTTCTTGTTGTTATGGGTTGGCATCTTCGTGTGATATCTCAAGAAGTGTTAGTTTGTAAGTTATGTATCGCATTCCTTGTGTGGTTGCCACTAAGATTGGTGTTTAGCCAAATGTTTGTTTGTATTCATAAATTTTATATATAAGAAAAAAACAAGAATTTATTTTATCATTCACAAATCTTTATTTCTCTCTTAGTTTATGGCTAATTAAACAGTCATAATCCAGCTGAACATTAGCACATTTACAATTCTTGATTAATTAAACAATTGTTTGTACATCTTGTAAGGCATTTATGGCCTATAACTAAATTAAATTACTATTGAAATAAATAAGATTAAATAATATATTTCTTTTTGTTCCATCATAAATATTTTACCATTACTAAATTAATCAAAATAATCTAGCATTGACACAGCCCTGCTCTAATAAGCCTAACAAGTATTACTACTTCTAAGACACTTATGTTAAAAAATCTAAATTGGTAACTGTACTTCCTTTGAATTGTTCAAGAGTTCTCGGACAATTCATAACAGACAGTTATAATGAAGAAATCTAACATTTAATTGATTGTTTTATACATATTATTGACTACATTTTTTTGGTTTTATTTATTCTAGTAATTTACACATGACTTGGTTGGCAAAGAGAAAATAAATAAATCAGAATTACAGATATAGATAAAATAAAAGAGAGATCAGAATTACAGATAGTTAATTAAAACACTTTGCTGGGGAAATAAGAACGGGAAAATTTCTCCAAAGTCAGATAAGTTTTATGTCAAGAATAATGATATCCTTTACTCTGGGATATCAAATTTTGTATTTCATTCAATGGCAACAGTTTATGCTAATTTTATGAAAATAAATGACATAACATTTATATTGTTAGTTTTTTTTAGATATTCTTCTTATTTTAGTCCGCCTCAATTGTGCCAATTGTGCTAACAATAATTGAGTTTTAACTTTTTCCTGTTTCAACAATTCATTTTTAATCTTTAGTTCTATATCAAATAGTTTTCTTGCTTCCTCTCTTTCCTCAGCAGCATAACTCATTTGTATTTTAGTTGCTTTAACTTTTTTTCTATGCAGCTCTTCTAGTGTCTCTGAAGTTGATGAAGCATGTGTGAGTTTGGAATTCCAAGTATTTATTTTATTTAGAGGGGTATCTATGCCATAAGTTTCTGTCTTCAGCAGTTTTGGACTATAACTTTCCCAATCCTGAAAAAACAATATTAGAGGAGCTCAGACTATGTCTATATTATTTATTGCTTAGTGATATAAAAAATATTTAAAGGTTACATACAGCAGTGTCTTCTTCTGATGTTCCATCATATTGTTCAGGTATATCAATCCCTAAAAAGCTCGGTGTGGAGTTATTAACCATAGACGAGTCAGGATCTGAAAATATATAAGGTATACCTATAATAAATATGACTGTGTTTCCGTGTAAATATCTTCAAACAAAGACCAAATAATCTATGACTACACGCTGATAATACAGTTAAATAGAGCTTACTTTTAATAGAAGTCAATGTTTTGCTGGTATTATCTTCAACATTCAAACTTTTCTCCGTATTATCACTGTCAGATTCATAGAAAAGTCCAACAACAGCTGTAGAAATCAATGACATGATGCGCCTGAATAGTGGGTCATCTTTGAGCTTTGTAGATCCACCATCTAAGTAAATAAAAGCTTATTACATATAAAGTCATAGGTGCTTCAAGTCTAATGTATAAGAATACCACAGTAAAGGGTTGGAGTGTATCCCTCAAGGATAAGTACCCACTGTCCCAGTAAAGTTCACAGATTTTCTTCAGGATAACTGTAACTATGTAAAATGAATATTTTACCTGTTTGAATCTTTCTTTGCTTAGCAGACAATTCTTTTTTGGTGGCTTTTTTCAAGCTTTCCCACTGAGCTTTCAAGTTTTCAGCTGTTCTATGGATAAATTGGGTTTGCGAATTATATTCTTCAGATATTTTAACCCACTCGGCATTTTTTTGTTTTATGGAAGCTGTGTCGGTACGTTTATTCTCCACTATATTGAAATGTTCAGTTACCAGATCCACCAGCAACATCTTTTCTTGCATTAGCCAGTTAGGGCTGCGTTTTCTATCTGACATTTTATTACGCACCAAAATTCAAAATACTTTGTTTTTGTTTGTTGTACGTTGTTTACATAAAAGTTGAAATCAGGCAGCTCCTTTCAAATTGACGTATAATCCTACTAAAGTGAAACGTCCGTATTATGTTCGACAATGCACAGAAGAGATGCTGTATGACATTTAGGAGTGTTATATTTCGATATGTACACAGATTAATTAAACGTTATTCCAAAGAATAGTTATCCTAAGGTATTATACCTGTGCCTACTCAAATGGAGTACTTATAGTAACTAACTTATATCCATTATAAAAGAAAATCAATTTTCTCCTTATTCTGAATAGTCTTCCTCATTCCATCCTAAAACAATAACGTAAAAATCGTATGATTGTTGCCTAATTTTCATGAGTGGCGGCATCAATCTGCTGTTGTTCCTGCTGGCTCTCTCGCTCGCGGCGGAACGCGTCGTCCAGCAGCGTAGTCTCGTGCATGCGAAGAGATGCCAACGCTTCAATGCGGTTGTATAATGTCGCGTTGGCCATCACGAACCGGCTGGAAAGTATACGACAATTATGTTCTAAAAGGTGGCTTTTCACACAGAACATACATATAAAGGAGGTTAGAAGGGCCTTGTGGGCGGGGCACCTCCTTTATCTGTTCTGTGGCTTTTCATTATGTTCTAAAAGCATAGGTAGGTATAAGTTTAATTGTATTTCCATTGGTTTCATACCCCTGATCTCGTTGAAATAAATGTTTCATACGTAAGTAAGTAGTAGGTAACTAGCTATAATGGAATCTGTGGTTTCATCTAGAATTCTTGATATTAAACTATTATTAAGTGCGGACTAGCTACGTGGGCTATTAATTAATATTATAGTCATTGTTACGGAAATTGATAAGTTCTCTATTCATGAACCGTACTTGAAATCGTGCGCATCAAGCCGGTACAGTTGGGTGATCTCGACGGCGACGACGGTGGCCACACGCTTGCTGTCCTTCATCAGCAGCGCCACCTCGCCGAAGTGAGTGCCGTCTTCTAGGTGACACACCTGCAAAGAAAACCAGCTAACATTAAAGAAATATTCAAAAACTTCATCTACGTGACATAGTTGGGTATTTTCGAACTTTTTGGGCCTAACTAAATTACGGACCGCCATCAAATAATGTGAGAACTACAAACCTATTTGAAGTCAAAGTCGGGAGTGATTTATAAAATAAGTGTCCCTTTAAGTAAGGTAAGGTAGTAAGGCCCCTAAGTATCGGGTTGTCCGGGTAACTGGGTTGTGGATAGACAGACAGGCATTCGCTCCATGTAAAACTCTGGTATTTAGCTGCATTCTATAATAGGGAAAAGGTTAGGCAGATGATACTGGATCCTTTTGACATAGGTACCTCAACTCCTTTTAACGAGTAGACCGCCACAGTCCCCGTGGCTATAAAGTACATGCAGTCGCCGATATCTCCCGCGCGCACCACCAGGTCGTTGGACAGGTAGACCTCAGGGCGCAGGCAGCCGAGCACCGTGCCCACCACGCTGGCAGGCACGTCATCGAAAAGCTTCACTTTGTGCACCAGCGTGCGACACGTGTGCAGCTTGATCTCATCACGAAGCTCCTCTGCATAAACAAACAACAAAACACATTGTTATAGATCCCGTGGTTCCATTCCAAAACTTTTTCTTTAGACTTCGAGCTGCTTGCTATTGAAAAGTAGGAAAGGGCGTGATCTTTAATCATGTAGCTAAAATGTTATGAACTCCAGTGCGTGCGTACTCTCGCCAAGACAAACCAAACAAACCGCAAGGGCACTTCCTACCTTATCTCGAACCGTTTCGTCGTATTTCTGAACCTTATATCTGCTTACATGCTTTCAAAATGTTACCTGAGAGACAATCGAGGTCAGCCTCTTCTTTAAAATACCGCTCTTGGTACCTGTACTGATAGAAGGCACGAACTCGCTTCTTCAGAGAAAGCGGGAACTGCCTGTATTTCATGTATTCCTGATGGGTAGCCAACAATAACACATTTTAGCTAACAAAATATGGAGGATTTGTTCAATTTGAAAAAAAATCAGAGCAGAAATTACTAACTTTATCATGAAAAGACATTAGGTATATAAATATAAAGGGGAAATAACGGAAATCAAATGCTATAAAGGGATACAGAATGGTCAGGATGTAATCTTCTTACCTCTACTTGGTTCATAAGCCCTTGGTACCGCATAGTGGATCCAAAGATCGTCAGATAACTTTTCATCAGGAAAACTAGAAATTAAAATACATATGTAGAAAATAACATAAATATTGTAAATTCAGAACCTACATATAAATAAAAACCTCGTTTTTTATGAAAGATCAGGCTACATGATAAACGATACGAAGGTTCAAGTAGTTTTTAGATGTGTGGACACGAGACTATGTAAGGACCTAAATAAAGGTGAAAAGAAAGAAAATATATTCTACAGCTTACCCAGCGTGAAGACCATGAACATTGCTGCGTACACAATTATGAGGGAATGAACTAAGATCTCATCGGGCTCATTCGAACGAAACATCGTAAAACCGGTACCTGAGATCGACAAAACATGATTGTATCTAATAAAAATAAGGCTAGCGAATAGCTAATATAAGTAATTCAACAGTAAAAAAATGCTGATGCTCACCAAAGAAAGCGGAAAGCGCTATGATAAGAGCTTTATTGTACCGTGTCTGCACATCCTGAATATTGCCAGTATTATAAATATTCATGTGATACTTGCTTGTAGCGAGCGTCGTGCGTTTCCCTGCAAAATTGAATACAATAATTGACCTATAGGTACCATTGAAACTTATCACAAATTCTTTGTATGAAAAATACGAGATCTTTTCTCGCTGCATCATATTCAATGTCAGTATGAAAAATTTCTGTTGTCTTACTGTTACGGATGGAGAGACTAGATGCGGGATAGCTAATCCCTTGTACATTGTGCACAACCCTGTGATCCTTATCTACTTAATTCTAAAGTGGTATGTCACGCAATCACGGTAAAACAGGTAAAGTGATTGAGATGAAATATTTTACAGACATAAGTGGTAACCCAGAGACGAACATAGGCCTTTTTATTCGGGTAATGGAAGTTGTTCCACGGGACGATGGTAAAGAAGAAGACGAGGCATACTGACAGTAGTAATGTACGACGGCCGGGCTGTAGAGCAGGCAGCTGCACCAGTGCGAGGTCAGCAAGAACAGCAGCGTCAGCCGCACCAGCCCGTGCACGATATACGACTCCGTGAACATCTGGACACACGTCCAATAAGTTTGTTTGTATTACCTAGCCAATTGCTTTTAGAACAATCTACGAACATTTCTTTTTCTCCTAGCCTAATTCTTGAGGTTATTTAAAATAACGTAGGTAATGACTTCTTATAAAATACTCGTATTGTGAAACAGACAGACTAGCGACATGGTGGGTTTATCGGATGAATGTGAAAATATTCGGTGAAGTTATTTTCATTGATAAAGTTCAAAGGTGTAATATTACTAGTTCCTTACTCTCATAAAAGTCTTCAAGTGCACGGTGACGGTGTAGATCTTGGTTACCCGTAGTACGGACATGAAATGTGCCACAAGCACTATTCGCCGGCTTAAGTTTAGGTGGAGCGCAACATACGCGACGGGCAAGCTAGACGCCAAGTCAATGATGAACCAGCGACGCAGGTAGCGGCTGAAATAACTCTGTGGCTTATAGATTCTAAATAAAAATTTACTCGTTGACCTATTGAGACTATTGGAGATTCAACTAGATGATGTTGATGGAAAATATTGGAGCTTGGTAGTCATGCTATATGAAACTTTATTCTATGGGTAAGTAATCTGTTTATTCGTATTTTTCACTTCATCTTCATCATTATTTACACACATTATCACCTATCTAATGCAGCGTGTCTTTAAATAGAATACGAGAAGTGCATTCTGCACAACCAAAAAAAAAATCATTTTAAAATTATTTTCTAACCAGAAAATTGACTTCCTGCTCATAACAATGAGGGAGTGCTTCTTTTGAGCGTATCCTGTGTTGATCCTCACGAGTATGTCAATCAGACAGATGATGTTTAGGCACAGAATGGCGTGGTCTATCGGGTGGACGGTGGTGCTGTTTATCGGCGGCAGGATGAAGAATAGCCGGGAAGTCGACAGGGTCATGTGCGCCAAGTTCACTAGTATCATGAAGGACGTCCAAACTAAGCTGAAAACATCTTCATACTTTTTTTTGCATCTCATAAATGTTATGGAGTATGTGATAAGTTTTATGAAGGGTACTTAGAGGTAGGTGGCTAGGCATCATTGTGATCCCAGAATAATAATAATGATGGCGTCCAAGGCCGATTTTCGGCCACGGCGGTTGTTCTCATATAAGGAGATCAGCCAGCTGCGCAGGAAATATTATAGTGTACAAACATTTCTGCTAACACAGATGCACTTTCTATTCTCTCACTCTTAGCCCAATGGGACGGAACAACCGACACGACCGGAGAGAGGTGGATGAATCACCAACTTCCAGACTCCGCGCCGCGCTGTTTTGTGAAAGTTTCTAAAACCTACAAAGCGATTTCGGCCCGACCCGGGAATCGAACCCAAGACCTCGTGCACAGACACCTGTTTATAGATACCTGATAATACTGTAAGGGTGTATAACGTGTCCCCCGTCTTCCAGCAGCTGTCTCTGCCGTTCGGCGACCACGGCCGAGTAGCTGCGGAAATGCTCGAAGGTTTCAGGGTGCAGCTTGGTGAGCTGGCCCAGTTTGCGCAAGTTGCGACATAGTCGACCAGCGCGGGTAGCCTTTTTCGGCAGCATACTGTCCGAACCTTTAAGGAAATTTGTTTTGTAAAGATTTATCTGTTTTTATTATAGGATGTTTTTGACTATATTATGTTCAGTAGTCAGGTACGTTCAGGTTGAAAAAACCTAAACCCCTGTAAAATTATCAGGACATTGAGCTCTTAAACTTTTTATTGTTATTTGTATTGGCGAATCTGGCATATAGTTGAATGTTGTAGCGATGTATTCTTATAGTATTTGATTTATTTCACTAAAATAACAGGACAGACCCTTTGGGTATGTTACAGTAGAACATCTGTAACATACCCAAGGGGGTCTGTCCTGTTCCTACTTACCGAGGTTCAAATCACAAATGTGTTTCCTTTTCGTCATTTTTCTAATTGTTGTCTTACGTTAGGTTAACCAAATAGTCTTCGATTACAAGAGTAAGCACTTTTTTACAAGTTAATACTCATTTACTAAAATAATTATACTTTGTTGAAAACAAAGATTGCAATTGCAATGACAGAAGTTCGTGAGTCAATCAATGACATTATGTTCGTCTGTTTAGGTCTGTTTGCATCTGTCTTCATATACATGGAAACTTTTTGCTAAACACTCTTTTATGAACAACAAGATAAAGGCATAAGAGAGTTTAGGGCCAGGGTGGTTCAGCTATGCATCAGCCATGGTTCAGTAGGTTACGATTGTTTCAATAAAAGATCCGTTAGTGGTATAAATGGGTAATCAATGAAACGGGTAAATAAAACGATTGCAATATTTACTTTTATAAAGTTTTTACTGTCTGGTAGTAAAAAAATAAATGCTCTTACATAATACGAGTATCTTACACTTCAATATATACTTATAGGTAAATTTTAGTGTGCGTTATATCACTTTTACATAATATTATATAAAAAAATACTATAATATTTTATCTTCTGAGCTGCGAGTTCGCGAACTCTGGGCTGAAGGGGGTAGCGTTGAACCCGAAGTTATTGTTATGGTTTGCTACTGAATTAGCTCCAGGCTGGAACAAAAAAACATATTATTGAAAATCATATTGAAACTCTGCAAATGGAAATAAATAACTGTCTTTGTAAAAGTAGACACAAATAGACAGAGCTTGGTGATGAGACTACTCGCAAAGTTGGCCTGATTCGGCGAATATGTACAGACAACAGTAGGTCACGGTACGCGAATCTGTCAATATTTACCAATCAAACATAGCCCTACTACTATTGCGATAAGGTTGAAAATCTATTGAAGAAATTTAACAGGTTGTGGTAAAAACTTGTGTTTTGACGGGATCTTGAGGAAATTCATGAGTTTGTTATTACCATGTGTTCATTGACGACTCCCCGCATGGAGCTCTCCTCGTCAGGCGGGAAGTAGTCGTTCCTGAACTGCGGCAAGTCTTCGATGCCGATCAGATCCGAGTCGTACGACTGCTCGCTGCAATGGAAAGAAAATATAATCTTAAAATTACGCTAGACAAAATACCTTTGACTAAATCTTATATTTTTGGAAGAAGGAATTGGACACAATGAATAACAACAAGGAATAAACGGCAATAATGACTTTTGATGAGACTAAAGAAAGTTTAGGATTAAAAGTAAGCATTATTTGATGATGATGTTAGTCATATCTAGACGAAAATCGTTAGACACATTCTTGAAAAAGTTATTTTTATCGGGATGTTGTAAGAAGAAAATTACATGTTTTCGCTGGAAACCTTTTTAAACAGTCCGGGCGCAATAATTTGACACCTGGCTCGAAACTTGAGACCCCTCCCGTTTCCCCGCGCGAGGCCCTACTCTCGTCCTTCAGTAGCTTGCTACATGTATGCAAATGTTTAAATTTCTTTTTTGCACTCAGTACCACAGAAAAAGGTCAACGAGCCAGTTGTATACCTGTAAGGTGACCTTACCTAAGAGCATCAAAGTCCGGTGCCTTGAGGGTTTCGTTCCAGATTGGGTTGGAGCCCTCCACCGCGTGCTTGTTGGTGCCCGGCGCCGCCAGACCCACGCGGTTCAGACCCGAGTCTTGGGAACTGTACTTGGTCATGGAGAGAGCTTCCAGACGACGGTTGAGGCTGTGGATGAGTACATTAAATAAGCTTAATTTATCTAGAAATTGCAGTTTGCAATTTTTGAAGGGTGCACGGATTTATAAGTCGCCAAAAATTGCTAAGGATCTATGGGATGAAATTAAATTGACGACAAGATATGTATTCATACCGGTGTTTTAAATAAACCCAATATTTCCTCGTAGCAGAATACTTATTTGTATACACGTGGTGTTGAAATAGCATATAGCATTTATAATTTCAGCATACAGCTGCATTTATTTCAACAACAGCTGATCCAATAATAGTAAAAAGATTAGGCTCCATTTCGAGAGATTGTCAGAGATTGTCGTCCATGGATACCGTTCTCTCTATCCTTAGAGAAAACTCTTATCTCCTTAAATCTATCTCATGATAAGGCAGCTGTGCAGGATAGACATATAACAGTGCACAACTCACGCCCTAGTCCTGATGAAGAAGAGTATAAGCAGTACGACACAGAGCAGCGCGAGCGCGGCCGCCACCGCCGCCAGCGCGTACACCGCCCGCGCCTGCGCCTCGCCGCCCAGGATGGGAGTCTCGCCCGTGAACAGGTCGGCTAGGTTCAGGTTCTCCTCCTGCAGGGCGTTCTGGATTGTCGCCACTAGTGTTGGATTACCGCGCAACCTGGGAATAATGGTTAGGTAAACATGTTGAATGAAAAACTTTGGCCCTTTTCAACATGAACCCCATAAGTGTCTCTTAAATAAAAATAACTGACATAAAATTTTGGTTTAGGAGACACTTAAATTTGATAAAATGGCCAATAGTGAAAAATCAATAACACCGATAAATTTGTTCTTACAAGTCTATCACCATCGACAGATACTAGTGTGATAAGTAATCCCAGTAAGATAATGGGAAGGACGACAAAACTATTAAGCATTGGAAGCGTCGGTCGTCAGACGTCGACCAATAACGACAAATTCGTGATGATCCGAAATAAAAAAAAATGCAGGTTCTAAAATTTTACGATAAGCTAGCACCGTAGGTACTAGAAGTCAAGCTTGAAGGTCTAGAATAAATAAAAAACCGACTGCCAAAGGTGCTAGGGGTGTTTGATTTTGCAGTATAGTTTTTGGTGCCGAAGACCCTTATTACTGTCACGTTACTAGAATGACATAGATTATACTAATTCTTTCCAAAGCTTGCTCTATCAGCTCGTATCAGGTTATCGTTGAATATCAAGACCCTAAAAAATCTGACAATATGTGCAAAATAACTGACTGTTTGTGATTATATACAGCTAAAATAAATAGAACTGACTGTTCAATCTCCTCAGCCGGTACAGGCAGGTCGTCGCGTATGAAGTGTGCCCTGACTTCGGTCTGGTCGTCCCTGGCGGCGCCGGTGGCGGGGTCGCTGGCGGGCAGCGTCTGGTCGATGTTGCACCGCATGCCGAAAAACAGGGTAAATGTTTCCGCTATCTGTCGCGACGAAAAATATTCCAATTTAATTAAGGTTCTCCATGTTAAGTTGGTTGACAAAAATATGTAATAGTTTCTGATGATGAGGAATAGAATTGGCTTCTTGATGACTAGGGTATCCTTTTTAAATGTTTTATTAGCTATAAATTCACAATGTACTAGGTAAATAAATTACTGATGTAGCCAAGAGAATCGCACAGTCACACGAGTTGACCAATGGAAAGGAAATGGAAGTTAAGATAAAACAGGTTATTCCGTAAATGGTAGGACCTGGGTATCATAACCCTAAAAGGGTATCGATTGGTTACTCTGATCTGGAGATCATATAACCAAAGGCAAATTTATAGCATTTTGTTTGTGAAAAAAATTTGTACTTACGAAATCCTCATTCGGTTCGACTTCTTCGAGCGTGTTCATGAACGTGAAGAACACTCTGTTGCGGTCGGATATCAGGTACACCTTCACTTCAGTGCGCGCGGTCTCTCCCACTGGAATATTGCGGAAATAAATATGATTTTTTGACTTTCGACGACCTCGTGGTCCCACCGGCCGCAGGGGAGATGGACGACCATCATCATCTGCCTAGCCTTTTCCCAACTACGTCGGCTTCCAGTCAAACCGGATGCAGCTGAGAACCAGTGTTTTACATGGAGCGACTGCCTGCCTGACCTCCACAACCCAGTTACCCGGGCCACCTGGTAAGACTGGTTGTCAGACTTTCTGGCTTCTGACTACCCGTAACAACTGCCAAAGATGTTCAAATGGGTAGATAGTTGGTAGATGGACGACCATCTATATCATATCTAGTTTACAAAAACTTAGAAAAGATCTGGGGTAAAACAATTATTCATGTTTGTCGTCGTTACGGAAAATAAAAGACACTATGAAGTTTGAAAACCAGAGGTTGACTTTTATTGAATTGTAAGTAATAGAGAGTGAGGTCTTCCATGTAAAACCCTTTCACTCAGCTGCATCCTCTTAGACTCGAAGCCTGACACACATAGGAAAAGACTAGGAAGATGGTGAATTTTTTACTCTAATAATCCCACCTGTATCAGTAGCCATCACATCGAACTCAAACATGCCGTGCATAGATGCTGTGGGCTGGAAGTTGAGGGTCAGCACTCCAGTCTGAGGGTTCAGGTTGAAGGCTGTCTCCTGCACAGCTTGCAGTGTGGAGTCAGCTTCCATAGAGTCTTGTATCAGCGTGTAGGTCACGGGCAGGCCTTCTGAATGGGTCGCCTAAATTAGTGAATTGACTATTAATTATGAAGGTTAGATCCAAAATCGACTTTGGTGGTTTTTATATACCGTTGCAATCCGTAACGTAGCTACTATGGTAATAATGGCGTCCTAGCTGATTGTCAGCCAATGTGGCTGTTCTCATATAAGGAGATCAGTCAGGTGCGCAGGACATATTATATATCCCTATTCCCTCACTCTCATAACCCGATGGGACGGCAATGCGACACGACCGGAGAGAGATTAGGCGCAGGACCGACATTAACGTGCTCTCCGATGTACGGATACGGGTCTACTATGATAGGAGTAATGGGTAACACTAAAAAAATCCTGTATCCATTTCAGATATGACACAAATAGTACAAACGTGTAAGGTCAGCAGAGCTCTGTTGATGGTGTCGAGGGTGGAGATGCCGGCTGTGTACAGAGCGCTCTGGAACACTGGCCGCGGGTTTGCTTCTCGAACCTGGAGAAAAATTAAACGTACCATAAAACGGTTATCCGCTAAAGTGAGTGAATGAAAAATGTAGATCAAAGAAAACCTTTGGCAAAAATTTAAATGCAATTTACAAGCTTTGTGTGTGGGTTAGACTAATTTAAGGATATCTGGTTCCTATTATCAAGTCACATCGAACACATGGGATCCATACATGTAGATCCTGTTGATTTTTACTCTTGAGGGTCATGTACCCTTAGTCGTTGTGATGTACCCTTATTATCGGCTTTCGTTCTAACTGGATACAGCTGAGCTCTAGTAGAATGGAACGAGTGCCTGTCTGACCCAGTTTTACCCGGGCAACCCTACACTCCTTGGCAAGACGGAAAAACTGATCAGTATTCATCCAAATAAACCTTTTTATGATACCCTAGTTGTGAGTACTCACATTGACAGTAACAGTGAGGGTGGAAGCCTGCAGCACGGCGGCCGGGCTGGGCGAGTCGCTGGCGCCGATGATGAGGGTGTGCGTCTCCTGCTCCGCGCGCTCCAGCGGCGTCAGCAGGAACAGCTCGTTGGACTGGGGGTCTACTGCGAAGTGGCCCATCGAGTTGCCTCCTGGAAATTTAAGGTTATTTAAGGCTCCTTTCCTGTGAAGTATTGTGATTTGGAGCAAAATTGTCGTTGTTAGACAGGCTGTATATTGGCACCTTGTTTTTTTTATAGTAGGTATGTACAGTTCTCCTTAAATAAGTTTAATTACTACATAGTGACTGCAAAACAGTGAAATTGATGAGAGATGTAGATTTTAATGTTACGTTTTTTTGGAGCTAAAAACGGTCATGCAAAAAAATCGAATTTTTAGAGGTACAGTTGTCTTGGAATGAGGATATTTTATCCAAGCAAGCTTGTAGTACTAACCAACAATGCTGTAATAAGTGTCGTGACAATCATCTTCACACATTATGTTACGCGGGTCCTTGGCGAGAGGCAGCGTGGCCCGCTCTTCCATACCAGCGTCTTTCTCTGTATAGTTACAAAAAATAATATTAGAAGGATTAGTGAAAAACTAACATAATACAGTATGTAAACAGAAGGGCTAATAAATCTACTTTTAATTTGCACTCTAAATTAGATGTTAGCTTTAAAAAAAACGAGGCACTAATATCGAAATTTCTGAATGAGAATGAAGCTACGTTAGTTATTTCAAACTAGTATCTCTTGACCCTTTCAGTGCTACAAGGTTTTCTCACCAATAAAAGCGNGGTAGATAGTTGGTAGATGGACGACCATCTATATCATATCTAGTTTACAAAAACTTAGAAAAGATCTGGGGTAAAACAATTATTCATGTTTGTCGTCGTTACGGAAAATAAAAGACACTATGAAGTTTGAAAACCAGAGGTTGACTTTTATTGAATTGTAAGTAATAGAGAGTGAGGTCTTCCATGTAAAACCCTTTCACTCAGCTGCATCCTCTTAGACTCGAAGCCTGACACACATAGGAAAAGACTAGGAAGATGGTGAATTTTTTACTCTAATAATCCCACCTGTATCAGTAGCCATCACATCGAACTCAAACATGCCGTGCATAGATGCTGTGGGCTGGAAGTTGAGGGTCAGCACTCCAGTCTGAGGGTTCAGGTTGAAGGCTGTCTCCTGCACAGCTTGCAGTGTGGAGTCAGCTTCCATAGAGTCTTGTATCAGCGTGTAGGTCACGGGCAGGCCTTCTGAATGGGTCGCCTAAATTAGTGAATTGACTATTAATTATGAAGGTTAGATCCAAAATCGACTTTGGTGGTTTTTATATACCGTTGCAATCCGTAACGTAGCTACTATGGTAATAATGGCGTCCTAGCTGATTGTCAGCCAATGTGGCTGTTCTCATATAAGGAGATCAGTCAGGTGCGCAGGACATATTATATATCCCTATTCCCTCACTCTCATAACCCGATGGGACGGCAATGCGACACGACCGGAGAGAGATTAGGCGCAGGACCGACATTAACGTGCTCTCCGATGTACGGATACGGGTCTACTATGATAGGAGTAATGGGTAACACTAAAAAAATCCTGTATCCATTTCAGATATGACACAAATAGTACAAACGTGTAAGGTCAGCAGAGCTCTGTTGATGGTGTCGAGGGTGGAGATGCCGGCTGTGTACAGAGCGCTCTGGAACACTGGCCGCGGGTTTGCTTCTCGAACCTGGAGAAAAATTAAACGTACCATAAAACGGTTATCCGCTAAAGTGAGTGAATGAAAAATGTAGATCAAAGAAAACCTTTGGCAAAAATTTAAATGCAATTTACAAGCTTTGTGTGTGGGTTAGACTAATTTAAGGATATCTGGTTCCTATTATCAAGTCACATCGAACACATGGGATCCATACATGTAGATCCTGTTGATTTTTACTCTTGAGGGTCATGTACCCTTAGTCGTTGTGATGTACCCTTATTATCGGCTTTCGTTCTAACTGGATACAGCTGAGCTCTAGTAGAATGGAACGAGTGCCTGTCTGACCCAGTTTTACCCGGGCAACCCTACACTCCTTGGCAAGACGGAAAAACTGATCAGTATTCATCCAAATAAACCTTTTTATGATACCCTAGTTGTGAGTACTCACATTGACAGTAACAGTGAGGGTGGAAGCCTGCAGCACGGCGGCCGGGCTGGGCGAGTCGCTGGCGCCGATGATGAGGGTGTGCGTCTCCTGCTCCGCGCGCTCCAGCGGCGTCAGCAGGAACAGCTCGTTGGACTGGGGGTCTACTGCGAAGTGGCCCATCGAGTTGCCTCCTGGAAATTTAAGGTTATTTAAGGCTCCTTTCCTGTGAAGTATTGTGATTTGGAGCAAAATTGTCGTTGTTAGACAGGCTGTATATTGGCACCTTGTTTTTTTTATAGTAGGTATGTACAGTTCTCCTTAAATAAGTTTAATTACTACATAGTGACTGCAAAACAGTGAAATTGATGAGAGATGTAGATTTTAATGTTACGTTTTTTTGGAGCTAAAAACGGTCATGCAAAAAAATCGAATTTTTAGAGGTACAGTTGTCTTGGAATGAGGATATTTTATCCAAGCAAGCTTGTAGTACTAACCAACAATGCTGTAATAAGTGTCGTGACAATCATCTTCACACATTATGTTACGCGGGTCCTTGGCGAGAGGCAGCGTGGCCCGCTCTTCCATACCAGCGTCTTTCTCTGTATAGTTACAAAAAATAATATTAGAAGGATTAGTGAAAAACTAACATAATACAGTATGTAAACAGAAGGGCTAATAAATCTACTTTTAATTTGCACTCTAAATTAGATGTTAGCTTTAAAAAAAACGAGGCACTAATATCGAAATTTCTGAATGAGAATGAAGCTACGTTAGTTATTTCAAACTAGTATCTCTTGACCCTTTCAGTGCTACAAGGTTTTCTCACCAATAAAAGCGACCGTGTAGGTGCTAGTCTCGAACACAGGCTCTCCCTGCGTAGGAACAAACACTACGGTGACCGTGCAGTCCGTACTTCTTGGACCTGGCTCCGTACCACCATCCGTAGCACGAATCGTCACCTGAACAAAAATATTAACATAATTGTTAAAGCTACAACGATTGCTAGTAGGAAAACGATGTTAAAATATCGTAATCATATCGTAGATTTGCGATTTTTTATTTTGTAATAACCTAACCCGAACGAAACCGAATCGGGTTGCCATAAAGCGGGACCATTTTCATGAATTGAGCAAATCTACTACGAGGCTACGATAATACTGCTACGCCAGTTGTAGCATCGACGTAGTCTCGCGTAGTCGTAGCGCGTAGTTGACGTAGCAGTCAGAATTGGCGTAGCCCGGATTATGAGAAGCCTTCAACCATGTTTTGAAATGCGCAAATATAATGAAAGCTCACTTAGAGACGCACACAGCCGATTAACGGCCGTTCCCAATAACCTGTCTATCTTTGGATTTGCTTACTAGAGATAGAATTTTGACATTAGCCCCATACAAGTAATGTCAAAGTCCTATCTCTAGTAAGCAAATCCACCGATAGACACAGTATTGGTTTCCGCAGTAAATCATTAGCCGATTGATAAAATAAATCCAACGAAACTTTTTAGTCAGTCTGATACCGGCCGGATACCTGATCATCACAAAATGCGCATTACCGTTCACCTTCATACTAAATTGTAAGCCCAATCAAACTATCGTTCGACTAAAAGTCAGCAAGAAAGACATGTGAACTGACCTGAAACTCTCGGAAGTCTTCAGGGAAGAGCTGCGTGATGGTCAGCGCACCTAAGTTCACTCCGTCGTTAAACACGTCGAAGTACTGCAACGCCTCCTCTAGAACACGGTCATAAAATTCATTGTAACATACACTTAAATGGCACATATTACATCATTTACGAGAATGAATAGTGACTGATCGACGCACAGAACATTTTCATTGAATACGTGAAACCTCCTTTATATGTTCTGTGGATCGACGTGATAATAAGATTGAGCTATATGAGCAGAAGAAATATTTGGTAGAAGGAAGAGCTCGTGGCTAAGTCAGAGCCCCGCGGGTCGATCGATCATAAAGATAAGCAACGGTTGGCGCGGTCGGTCTGTGGATGGGTGACCATCCTGTCATAACGAGTTCTTCCGTGTTTAAGAAGGCACGATAACCGGTGGGTCCCGGCTGTCATTTGAAATCTTTGGCAGTCGTTACGGGTAGTCAGAAGCCAGAAGTTCTGACAACCAGTCTCTACCAAGGGGTGCCAGGTTGCCTGGGTAACTAGGTTGTGGAGGTCAGATATGCAGTCGCTCCATGTAAAACACTGGTTCTCAGCTGCGTCCGGTTAGGCTGGAAGCCGACCCCAAAAATTGTTGGGAAAAGGCTAGGCAGATATCATGATTTCATGAAGTACTAAAAATACATGTTTGATCATAAACGACCTAATAAATCGTTGAACACAAAAACGGCCTAAATCAAGGCAGTCACTCACCATCTCCAGAGATAGAGAAGGTAACAACTCCAGCGTGTAAGCCATCCTCGTCGGTGGCGACGATTCGCTCGAGGAACTCGCCGTCCACTGTCGCCAGCACGCCGTTCACTACTGCTCGCTCCTGAACATGAAGGGTGGTGAAGAATGTAGCATGAACACAAGGTTATAAAATTGAAATTGGAAGGAGTCCGTAATTTAGATCAGCAAAAATAGTGGCCCATGTAACACAAAAATGCTTTCACACAGTAATAAAAAAAATATAGAATCAGAAGTGTAATTTCACTTGTGAATATTCGGTTAAGTAAACTCTTTTCTAAAAATTATACGTGATCGAATTGAGAACCTCCTTATTTTTGGGAAGTCGGTTAAAAAGTGGCATAACGCAAAATTATTACGAGTATCTTCGTTACTACCAGTTTGTAAAAAAAGAAAATGACAAATTAAAATTATTCTGTTAATATAAATGACGGGTTATATACTTTATTTTACTCATCTTATAAATCAAAAGTTACCAATACTCAAATCACTCACCTTCGCGAGTCTGATAGTCATTCCAGGTTGAGGGAACACGAACACAGGGTCGTGGAAGTTGTAAGGTCTTATAACTAGCGGGTACTTCTCGTAGGATATCCTTTGAGGAACTCCATGGTCGTATGCCTGGAATATAAGGATACTGAGAAATTCCATTTTATATACACAAGATTTAAGGGGAGGTGGGAGGTGGAAGGGGGGGATTTTAGTGTATAAGTCAGAATTTTACAAGCTTCATACTAGAATTATAAACTTTTAAGTTGGGATGATAGACAGTAAAGATGGTAATGTTTTACTCTTTCACGCAAACGCCTGGATTTTGATGAAACGTGGCAATAATATAACGTATTTATCAGAATAAAATATACTCCTTATCTAAGTACATACAATTTCCTCATGAAGCGGAAAAAACAGAGTTAAGCTAGAATATGATAGTTACCTTGACATGTATTTCATAAGTGCCCCAATAGCCTCTTAAATCCATAGCGGTCTCCAGCTCTCCAGTCTGGTCGATGCCCCTGTCCTTCTCTATGGTGATCATGGTGAAGAGTTGAGGAAGTGTGATGTCCCTGTCGGTGGGCGTGAGGCTGACGATGTCGTACGCCACGCGGGAGTTGTCGGTGCCGGGCTCGTCGCGGTCCGGGGCGAAGATATCTGGGGTTACACGGACACCCTGCAAGAAGAGTTAAATCTATACTGGACTAATATTATAAAGCTGAAGAGATTATTTCAGTGTTAGATAGCCCATTTATCGAGGAAGGTTATAGACTACTTTTTATCCGGATGCGCAGACTAGTTCCCATGGGATGCGGGTGAAACCGCTGGCGGAAGCTAGTGTCTGATAGATTTTTTGGTTAATTGATGTTGGTTGGCTCTTAAAGGTAAATTGTAATAGTATACATAGTTTGAGAAATAAACACTTCAGTAGCGCGCTGGCGGTCTATGTGGCTATCGTATCTCGGGCCATTGAGACTAGTTATTGATACTACTCAACTGACAAATGGATATTTTCGTGACGCGGTTTATTCCATCAAATATTTTCATATATTTTTGTCACACTAGAACATCAGAACTAGATGTCCACAGCGCTCACTCATTTAAAAAAAAAAGGTTTACCTGTAGCAAGCCCTCAGAGATATCCCATGAGAGACCCTCAGGCAGTTCCGGGTAGTTGTCGTTGATGTCCAACAGCACCACCAACACTTGTGTCTCGTCCTGATTCCGGTTGCCATCTAAACATAATAAGCAATCATATGTTATGAAGGGTGGTGACAGACAGACGCCAACAAAAAGTGATTTAATAGGGGATTTAACCCTCTTTTAGGGTTTCTTGGTCAACTAAAGACTCGTATAGTTTCTAGCGCTAACGGTAACTGAGATTATCCGCGGATGGACGGACAGACAGACATGGCGAAACTAAAAGGGTACCTAGTTTACTGTGGAACCCTAAAAATAACAAACATTACTTGTAAAAATAATAGTAATCGATGTAGAAGCGATGTCCCATTTAAAAAATGACCATTAGTTTTCCTGTCCTGAGGAAGCTTTGAGGTTCCTTTAGAACTATGTACATGCAGTCCGGCAAAATGCTTAAACCTCAGGGTTTAGTTTATTACCACAAGTTTCACGTCAACCGGTGTGCCTACACTAAATTATTTTGCATATTAATTTAACATAGCTGCAACTTTCATCTTCTAGAAGTAAAAAGAACTGGCTTCCCGCGTCAGCATAAGTTTTGACTCGCAGAGTCACTCCTATCTCTTAAGTAAATTCAGGTCTAGGACCTGATGGGATCCAAAACCCAAAATTTCTCGCACTTGTTTTATATCATTTTGCGGTGTGTGAAAAGATTTACATGATAGGTTGCAACAGATCCCCAGACTAACTGTGCCAAATGAAAATATCAAATACCTACATTTGTAAGTGATATAACTTTGAAGTAACCAATGAAATAATAACATTTTCTATTTTATTCTAGAAATAAGAGCATACCTCCTTCTCCATAGAAGTTATCGATGACGTTGAAGAAGATCCGATGCGTGGGTTCATCGCCGTCTCTGTCGAGTTTCTCCCCGGCAGTGTTGTTGACGTACACCAGGCCGGTCTCCAAGTCTACCTCGAAGAAGTCGCGGAGACGAGGGTTGATCGCGTAGTTGATCTGGTAGCTCACTTTGTGGTAGATTTCTGGAAATATGTATATGTAGTTTGTATTTTAAGAGTATAGATGGAAAGAGCTGCTTTGACAATGATTGATGCCTTGTATTTGGTTTTAGTTTTGGGGAATATTAATCGGAGTCTTTACTGGTCTATAGCTGGAGAATATTACTTCTTTTACTTCTTATTTACTGAGTGATGTCCAAAATAGAACATCACTCAGTAAATAAATAAAAACCGGCCAAGTGCGAGTCGGACTCGCGCACGAAGGGTTCCGTTCCATTATCAATGAAAAATAAATGTTCCTATTGCTCACAATTAGTCAAAACGCAAACATTTCTAGACAACAAAAAATAACTTTGTTTTTCATACAAATTATATGAATAACAAAGTTATAATTTGCGGTTACTGAAAAAGTGCTATATCTCAAAAACCACTGACTGAATTTAGTTCAAACCAATTTTGGTTGATAGTTTTTGCTAAGATCTATAACATATATTTTTTTTAGATTTTTCGCTCTGGTAGTTTAGAAATTACAGGGGGGGGGACACACATTTTTGCACTTTGAAAGTGTCTAACTTTGAAATGATTGACTTTGAGAAAAAATGGTTTTAGAAACCTCAATCTTATTTTTTAAGACCTATCTATAGACACCCCACAAGTATAGGTTAGACGAAAAAATTTTATTTTTGTTTCAGTTCCATGTATGGGGAGCCCCCTTCTAATATTATTATTTTTTTGTTTTTGCTTAAAAATCGAAAAGCGGTTAACATAATACATCTACCTACCGAGTTTAAATGGTGTAGGCTTAATAGTTTCGGAATAAACTGGCTGTGACATACGGACAGACAGACAGACAGACAGACAGACAGACAGACAGACAGACAGACAGAACGAATCTATAAGGGTTCCGTTTTTTGCCATTCGGCTACGGAACCCTAAAAAACAATTATGTTTTTCTGTTTGCGTTATAGGGGCCGCGTAAATGAGTCATTTATATAATTTTGTATGAATACAGGTTCAACTAACTTTTTTAGGGTTCCGTAGCCGAATGGCAAAAAACGGAACCCTTATAGATTCGTCATGTCTGTCTGTCTGTCTGTCCGTATGTCACAGCCAGTTTATTCCGAAACTATTAAGACTACACCATTCAAACTCGGTAGTAGATGTATTATGTTAACCGCTTCACGATTTTATACAAAAATAAAAAATAATAATATTAGAAGGGGGCTCCCCATACATGGAACTGAAACAAAAAAAAAATTTTTTCGTCTTACCTACACTTGTGGGTGTCTATAGATAGGTCTTTAAAAATGAGTTTGAGGTTTCTAAAACCATTTTTTCTCAAAGTCAATCATTTCAGAGTAAGACACTTTCAAGTGCTAAATTGTGTGTCCCCCCCCTGTAATTTCTAAACTACCAAAGTGAAAAATCTAAAAAAAATATATGTTATAGATCTTAATAAAAACTATCAACCAAAATTGGTTTGAACGAAATACAGTCAGTAGTTTTTGAGTTATAGCACTTTTTCAGTAACCGCAAACTATAACTTTGTTATTCATATATTTGTATGAAAAACAAAGTAATTTTTTGTAGGTGCGTTTATTTTTCATAGATAATGGAACGGAACCCTTCGCGTGCGAGTCCGACTCGCACTTGGCCGGTTTTTTTTTCTACACATTCCTTTAGCTATAAGGAAACCCTTCAAATATTACGTATCCTGGGACGACGTGTAAAGTTTGATTAGATTTTTAAATGATTCGCGAATGTAATCTTTTCTGTTGTCATACCATCTCTATCCAGATCGCTGGCGAAGAGTTGCACGACGTGTTCTCCGTCCTCCGCGCCCTCGTAGATATAGACAGTTTCCTCGAACTTGTCCTCTTCCACTCGAGGCACCTTATTGTTCGTGTCTGTTATGTGGATCGTTATCTGGGAATACCAGGGTAGAAGGGTTTATATCCTGACATTTTTCTAATAATAATTAATGTTATTGTTTTTTATCGGCAGGTGCCATAGTCCCCATAGTTTCCCATGTCCTAGTCCATCAACATCCCATCACAATAGCCCAATAATGTATTCCATATTTAGCAATAGTTTAGCACAGAACCGGGGATTGTCCTTGGGTACATTTCTATAGCGTATACAGGGATAATTCTCGGTTTTGTGTCACCATCTCATTAAAGTTGTCTCAAAAGGACTTCAGCGTGTTGGCTTCGGCCCCACGTTCGCCTTCCAAAATTTCGGGACTCTGTAGTCCCGTGGCATGACAGAGACATTAAGGTTAAAGTGATTTAGTGATTTCCGTACCTAAAGGGTAAAACAGGACCCTATTACTAAGACTTCGCTATTGTCTGTCCCCAGGCTTTATCTAGTGAACCATGATAGCTAGAGAGATGAAATTTGCACAGATGATGTATTTCTGTTGCTGCTTTAATAACAAATACTAACCCTTCGTGAGCGAATCCGATCCACACTTAACCTATTTTTTATGCTTGTATTGTTTGAGACTAGAATCGTACGAAAACCCTGTATTCTCCTGGTGTCTTGAAATAGTAAGTACTTATTACTGGCGACCACAATGTGTTTTAGCCGCTGTAAGAACTTCAAGTAAAACTGGTGAATACAATTGACTGCCAGCTCAAGTGCCATTCATTAAACTTGTAGCGGTACCACTACCTATACCTCCATTTACACAGTTGGAGACGAACTATCCTGCATCATGCAAGCAATGTCCACTTGCAAATTGAATATATGTAGATCCCCCCGACAACAACTGTCGGGCAATAGCCTACAGGACACAACACCCGTCCGGTTGGAGGATCCTCCCTTTTCTGCGAGGTATGAAGACCTTTACTCTCTGCTCTCATACCTCCACAAACTCTTACCTCTCCGGGCGTGTTGAAGTAGTTAGGATCAGGCGGACACACGTCGACAGAGAGCAGGTCGCACTTGTCGCTGGCGACCACGGTGTAGTAGAGGTGCTGGCGCGGCGGCTCGTCCGCGTCGATAGCCTGGTGCTTCTTCACTGAGATCTGACCCGAATTGAAGTCGATCTCCACTAGGTCTTCTGGAGTGTCCAGTCTAGGACTGTGGGGAGTAACATGTTTTAAAGTATTAAAAGTGTAGTTGAAATTGAAGCGAATGTTCTGCTTGTAAAATCTTCGAGGTTTCCAGCAGGGTTTTTGGTTTTTGTTAATAATTTTCAAGCAGATCAGTAGCCCCAAATTGGTTGCCATAATTCAAATGGTTTTAAAGCAAAGATTTTTTGTCATGCATTAAAAAAGTATTCATTCATTTTATGATCGAAAACCACTGACAGAACTATTAAAATCGGTTTTCACTACAGGAAATTCCTTATTCGCTTTCTTTTAAGTGATGATTCAGTTGTTCTACTTACGTGATGGTATACCGCACTTGATTATAAAGAGGTCCGTCGATATCGGTAGCGAGTACGGATCCTATAATAACTCCTGAGGCGGCGACCTCTCGCACGCGGAACTCCTGCGTCAGAGTGCCTTCCACCCACAGCGGAGGGTTGTCGTTCATGTCTATTATTATGATTGTGAATGTTGCTGAAATTTAAAGATTAGTTTTGAGTAATTTTGGAAGCTTCATTGAACGCTTAGGGGGTACTTAACTTGGTTGGGCCGTTGATGGATGACCATCGATTTGATATTGGGAGGATTGATGGCTCAAAAAGTAATTTACATAAACTGGTGGGCTTTGACAGTTGTAGCAGCCATAACGGGAAGACAGTGTATAGGAAGGGGTTTATGTACAGACGACAGCAGGTAAACCTATCTTAATCTATCAAATTTTACGAATCGAAAATTAACCTTCCACTATTGTGAAGAAATTTGACCGATTGCGGTAGGTTGATATGCTGGCGTCTGTTCATATTCCCATTATTTTGCTAATCTTATAGAAAAATAGTCATCAGGTTCTCATCACGAAATTATTCTTTTTTTTCAAGACACCAAGGTTTGACATAAAAGGTAGGTAGGTAAAACTTACATATATCATAGTCGTCTCCAATGACCGTGTTGAGATCCGTGACCCTGACTGTGAGGTACAGCACCTCGAACATCTCGTAGTCTATAGTGACGTGTTCCCGGATCTCGCGAACCACCACGCGGCCGATGGCGGTGCCTCGGTCGTTCAAGTTCGGGTATACCGTCTCGATTTCTATACAACTGGAATTATTATTTAAGATTTAGTTCTTGGTTGATAGGTAGGTAGCTAATGTAGATTTTACAGTTGAATTGGTAATTGCTTCTCCAAAGCATTTCTGTGTTCGAATCTAAAAAGTATCCTACACTACGCTCACGTAACATGTATGCCCAGCACTGTCAGTATGGGCAAAATCCCCCAGCGGGGAAACCTTTGTCGAACAGTCGACGTTTTTTAAGCTTTTGAAAAAAAAAATGATAGGCTGTTTGCTCCGAAATTCCTGCTTACAGGTAAAAACACGGAACGTGCTGATTTTCACAAATGTAAATAGCATTTGTAAATAGGAGAAGATAGGAGCATTACCTACACAAGTAACAATACTGATTCTCTTCTAATTAAAATTAAAACTCGTTTCTGTGGATGTACATGCTCTTTTCAAACTGTTTAGTCAACATTTCAAATAAATCATGTTTCAAACAGTCACGAATGTTTACCACACAACAGTGCACTATTCTTACTTAACAAACTCCTTAGCATCAGCATCCCTGCCCTGCTTGGTGGCGTAGGAAGTGTCCCAGTCGATGCTGAAGCGCAGCTCGGCGGTGGTGTCGGGGTCGGAGGCGTGCAGCTCGGTGGGGATCACGAACCCGTCCGGCACGTTCTCTTCCACTGACGGGGTCGTGCGGGGCTTGGCAAATCAATGGGTGTATTAAAGGACCAGCTACAATATAAAGGTCAGCGATTTCAGCTGAGTCCTTTGGAAACTACTCCAAGCACTTGGATAAAGTCTTCCTCTACAAACGGGCTACGTAACACTGGCTTAGTTTTTCAAATCGGTCCAGTACCTACTTCCTGAGTCTTGAGATGAGCGAGTTCAAGCAAACAGACAAATCAGCTTCATAACATTAGTAGGGTCAAAGCTTCATCCTTTGCAATACATAAATTATTTTCCGTAACAACAGCAAAGACGAGGGGCGGGCGTTTTGGGGGTTGTCTTTTGTAAAATTGACCTTCAAAAAGTGCTGATTTTCAGCCTACTTTGAATAAATGAGTTTCTATCTTTTGTCTTTTAGACGAGGACTGGATGAGGAAACCTATTTCTAGCTACCGAAGAACTGTTGCTGAAAGAGTATACCATATCAAGTTTGTGGAAGACATACCAGTCTGAGCGTAGGAGGTGTGTTGTTGATGTCTTGCAGCTGTATCACCAGTTGGGCAGTGTTTGAGCGCCGAGGTGCAGGTGTAGGTTGCTGGTCTCGGCGTTTCAATAAAACTTCGATGTTCAAAGTAGAAGACTGTATTATAGATAGGTGACAAGAGTAGATCGCGCGTTGCGCGTGCGGTCGTGTATGCGCGACCGGGGTCGATGAGCGAGTGTCCGGGGGTCCGGCGTATGGTGAGGGCCCAGCTTAGGTGGGGCGCACGATGACGTGTGCTGGCGCGACCTCATAGGCCGGCGCGATGTGACGGTCCGGAACATATTCCCCGGGTTGAAGCCTGTCAAGGCTTCAAGATGATGATGATGATGGTGTGGTGACGCCTCTCTGGTCTGCGTTGATGGAGGCAGTAGTCACTGGTGACAGCCACAGAAGAGGTGGGTTAGTGATCTGCCGGTGAAAGGTACACATGAGTGGCCGTCCGATATGGATGTGTCTGGGAAAAGATGAGAGAGGTCAGATGGATAGAGGGAGAAGGTATGGAATTTAAGCAAGCCTCTAACCTGACCATAGCAAAGTGATCTCATCATGAAAAGGGTGAAAAAAGGAAAATGCAAAGAAAAAAGAAGCAGCTGTTGTCGGAGTACGCGCGTCAGTCCGGATAACTGGCTGAAGGCCGCAAGAAACACGGGTACCAGCTCCAGAAGCACGGCTCCGGCTGCAGAGCACAAAACGCTTGACAATGTGTAACGTAGTGTGTCGTGTAATCCAGCCAATGTATCAAAGGCAATGGTGTATCTTTGATGCATGGCATCGTAAAGTATGTATTTGAGTGATATATTATGTGTGATGAAAAGGTCTGTAATATGAGGTTATGTGATGATTCTGCATGTGGTTCAGATGTTTTTTGGTTTATTAATGAAATGGAATTGTTGTTGTTGTGTGCCAATTCATTATTAATATACGTAATAGATGTTGTATGTACTGAATTTGATGACGTGGTTGTGTACTGTGTACAACCTGACCGCCAAAGAGTGGACGAGNGTGTAATGCAGCCAATGTATCAAAGGCAATGGTGTATCTTTGATGCATGGCATCGTAAAGTATGTATTTGAGTGATATATTATGTGTGATGAAAAGGTCTGTAATATGAGGTTATGTGATGATTCTGCATGTGGTTCAGATGTTTTTTGGTTTATTAATGAAATGGAATTGTTGTTGTTGTGTGCCAATTCATTATTAATATACGTAATAGATGTTGTATGTACTGAATTTGATGACGTGGTTGTGTACTGTGTACAACCTGACCGCCAAAGAGTGGACGAGCTGATGGAATCAGCCTTCACCCCCCGAGA